>BJCM01214686.1:0-10808 GCA_018326385.1 Flaveria bidentis | reverse complement strand
GAGATTGTATGAAAAGGCTGAAGCAACCCAAACACCCAAAGTCTTTCATGCATGCTGCACAAGTACACTGAAGAAGAATGTTTTAGAAGTTTCACACATACAACAGAAATATTCTAAGTGTGAAATCTTCCGAAGCCAAGACCAATATCTTCCAAATCCAAAGATGAAGTCTTCCAAAGCTTCAATAGACAAAGTCTTCCGAAGCCAACACTTGAAGACAAATTTCTTCCAAATACTTTTAACAACATGTTTTATCTGATGTACTTTTCCATAAAGCTGGACCCCTTTCCGCTGCAACTTCATAAAGTCACCAACTTACATGAGTTGGTGAAAAGGTCCATGCTTTTGGTAACTGTATATTGAGTTCTTGAGTCTGTAACTTTCTACTTCATGTACTTTATCATTTTTGTAATAGATAAGAATGTGAGCTATGACATGTCATAGTCACTAGTCAAAAGGCAATCTGGCTTTTGACTCTACAACTGATTTTGTTTTGTGTCTAGTCAATTGTATCCAGCTGGCCTTCAAAATATGGTCGGTTGTAGGATGTATTATAAGTATCTCAGGTTCTTGTAACTTTCTTAATATGCTTTGTAACACTTGTAATAGAACTTGAGAAAGCAATATACTTCAATTTTGAAAACCATCTACTTGTGTATCTTGTTCTCTTGTTCTGTCTCTTACTTACTTGTGTTCTTACTATCATCTATTGTGGTTAATCCAGATCACTATTTGATTAAGTTAAATTGCTCTTCTCTTTGTGTTGTTGTGTTGTAAGTGACCACCCTTCACCGGTCCTGCATTTGGTATCAGAGCTTTCCAGGCTCTTGATATAAGATCTCACCATCTTAAGATCCTCACACACACGAATACTAAACTTTTCAAATGGCAGTTATTTCCAAAACTGATATGAAAACTGAAACCATGAACAAATCCCCACTGATCACTCTTGATGATTTTGACACTTGTTGCCAAAGAATGGAAGGTTTCATCGGGTCTCTAGATTCAAGAATGTGGGAATCCAATGAGAATGGATCATACATACCAAGCACCTCTTCTGCTACTGGTGGTGGTGTGATACCCAAGGTTGTGGCTGACTACTCTAATGAAGATAGGAAGAGAATAGAGATTGACCAGAAAGCCATGACAGCCCTTCAGAATGCTCTTCCTAACTCTGTGTAGAGAGGTTTCAAGAAATACAAAAAATCTAAGCAGTTATGGGATGCATTAAAACTAATGTATGAGGGTTCCTCTGAAGCAAAGGAGAACAAGAAGGATCTCCTGAAGCAGTAGTTTGAAAACTTCACCTTCAAAGCAGGTGAAACCATGACTCAGCAATACTTCAGGTATGTTGAGATTGTGGATACCCTAGTGGATGGAGGAGTTGCTCTTAAGAACAAAGACATTTTAAGGAAGTTCATGTCCTCACTTCCTAAGTAATAGACACACTACTATGTGGTTATCAAGAGGACTAAGAATCTGAAAACTCTCACTCTGACAGAGTTATATGGGATTCTCAATGGCTACCGGATGGAGATGAACATGCAAGGTTCATCTGGCAACTACAACAATCAAATGGGTTCAGCCCTTCATGTGGTTGAAAAGGATAACATAGAACCCCAACATCATCTCATATGCTACCCTGACAACTCATTAAAGGGTCCTTTCATCACCTTCACAGAGACACCAAGGGAGAACTACACTCAAGGAAACTCATTCCAAGAGACAAGTTCTTCTCAAGCCTTTGTGTCTTCTGATGAAAGTTGTGGCAGCTTTCTTTTCAACCTTGAAAACTTGGACTGTATCCATCCAGATGATCTGGAGTACATGGAGATAGTCCAGCAGATGGCTCTTCTCACTCATAGAGCCAAGAAGTTCTACAAGCGGATAGGAAGCAAGTTTCCTAGCAGTGCAGTCAGTGGAAAGTTTGTACTGGACAAAAGCAAAGTCAAGGTTACAACTATAACTTGATGGGCCACTTTTCTATGGAGTGTAAGGCACCAAGAACAAATGGTGGCCAAGCACAGTCCAGACTAAACTACACTGAAAAGCTACCCATAATGTCAAGCCAAAGCAGCAAGCTGCGGTTGCTGTTGAAGAAGAAGGCTTTGACTGGAGCTTTCAGGTGGAAGATGCTTCTCCAAACCAAGCACTGATGCCAGATCATGATAAAGCCAAGGTACTGGAACATCTCTGTACCCCTGAATATATCGCAAAAGTAAACAGATATAGGTCCTACAACTTAGAAATGAGATCTGATCTTGAGTCCTTAAACATCTTAAAAGCTTATTTTTGAAAGTCTAAAAATGATTATAAACTGAAGATTGAGGACTTAGAGAAAACCATTTCAGTTCTAAAACATGAGCATACAAATTTTAGGACTCAAATAAAGGATCTCATAACTAAGCTTACTGAGTGTCAGGCTAAGCTTGTGATCAGCAAAGCCAGGGCAGAAAAGTGTGTTCTTGAAGAAGAGACCTTCAAGAATATGATATCCTTATCCCTTCATAACAAGGTGTGTTATCAAAACAAGCAGGGACTGGGATCTAATGAGATAGCTCCTCCACACATAATCTTGTTTGTAAGATCACCCAAGTGTGGAACTAGTGAAAATGAGCTTCCTGTTATAGACCATTTGAGTAAAGAGGATGAAGAAGTGATAGTGAAGAATCTCTCTGAGAAGAGTGAAGAATCTCTCTGAGAAGAGTGAAGAAGAGGATTCTAAGAAGGGTCACTATCCTTCTGAGGAGAAAAAGAAGACTGTGATGACCAAGTCTATGAGGAAAAACTTGATTAGAAAGAGCAAAAGAAAAGCTAGGAATGCTCAAGAGATCAAGGCCACTTTTGACTCTAAGTAGAAACAAGTTTTTATCTCTACAGGGTTTGAAATAGTAAAGACTAAAGACATCAACCTAAACTACTCTGCTAAGAGTTCTGGTTCATGTTCAAATCATCTCAGTACCAAGAAGAAGGTTGATCTGTTGTGTACCACTGCTACACAGCCTGGACCATCCAACTCCAAGAACAGTCCTAAGCCCAAAAGGACTGTCTCAACATCTACAAAGATGAGGGTGGAGAAGGGATGTGACCAAAGTCATTCTTGTTCCTAGCAGAAGGCTCTTGGGAAGAAGAAAATGGAGTGTGTCATGTGTGAAAGTACTGCTCATCTTGCTAAGTATTGTCCATACAATCCTAAGGTACTCTTCACATGACCAAAACAAGGACTTCCAAGAGTTCCAAGAAGATTCAAGCTTCAGAAGGAAAACCTGTTTCCTTCGGAAGCTCTAAAACTAAGAAGAAGGCAAGTGGAAAATTGCCTTCGGAAGAAAAGTTGGTCTCAAAAGGAAGAAATACTTCCGAAGCACTGAAGTCTGCTGTAGTGTCTGCAGAATCTTCCAAAGGTCCAGTCATCAAAAATTCTGAAGTCTCAAAAGCTTTTAAAGTATTGAAGGTCAAGTCCAAGCTTCCAAAGATGGTGTGAAAGTCTAAGAAATACCAAGTGACTAGAAATTCTCCATCAACAATAGCTCAAGATCTTCTAAGCACAACCATAGGATCTATTACTGTTGCATTACCTTCTGTTTCTCTTAGGGAGCCCAAGACAAGCAAGGTTTGGGTTTCCAAATGTAACTAATCATTTTCTTTGTGCAGGGACAGCTCAAGACAAATTAGAATGTCTGGATTATTGACAGTGGCTGTTCGAGGCACATAACAGGCAATAGGTCACTACTCCAGAACTTTGAAAGGATTGATGGAGGACCAGTTGCTTTTGGATGAGATGAAGATGGTTACATCTCTGGAAGGGGCAAGGTCACAAATGGTAAGCTCAACATTGAAAAGGTAAACTTTGTCAAGGATCTTGGGTACAATATTCTGAGTGTATCCTAATTTTGTGATCAGAGTCATAACATGCTCTTTACAGAGCATGAGTGCATTGTTCTCAAGCCTGGGGTGGTCATTCTTCATGAGCATATTCTGCTTAGAGCCCCCAGGAAAGGGAATATGTACAAGATGGACTTTCAATAAACCTCTCCCTCTGTAGAAGTTTCATGCTTTCTATCTAAAGCCAATAGTGATGAGTCTTTCCTATGGCATAAAAGAATGTGCTATGTAAACTTTAAGAACATGAATAAACTAACTAAAAATAATTTGGTAACTGGAATGCCAAGAAAGAGTTTACATGTGATGATCATTGTGTTGCATGCCTGAAAGGGAAGCAACATAAAGTATCTCACAAGCCTAAGGAAATAAAATCCATCACTACACCCGTACACTTGTTACATATGGATCTCTTTGGCCCCACCAGTGTAATGAGTCTAGGAAAGACCTCTTATTGATCTCTTTGGCCCCACCAGTGTATTGAGTCTAGGAAGGACCTCTTATTCTTTGGTGATCACAGATGACTTTACAAGATTCAATTGGGTTTTCTTCCTTAGAACTAAGGATGAGACCCCTGAGATTCTGAAAATATTCATTCTAAAGATTGAGAATCAATCTAATCACAAGGTCAAAATCATAAGATGTGATTAGGGAACGGAATTCAAGAACCACATCCTTCATACATTTTGTGATGAAAAGGTATTACAAGACAATATAGTGCTCCCAGGACTCCTTAGCAAAATGGTGTTACTAAAAGGAGAAACATGACACTGATTGAAGCTGCAAGAACCATGTTGTCTGACTCTAATCTGCCCATCACCTTCGGGGCAGAGGCAGTCAACACTGCCTACTATTTGCAGAATAGAGTTTTAGTAGTTAAGACTAAGGGCAAGACTCCTTATGAACTTTCGCACAAGAGGAAACCTTTCATTGGTTTTATCATGTCATTTGGATGTTCTTGTACCATCTTGAATACCAAAGGTCAAATTGCCAAATTAACTGAGAAAGCAGATGATGGACACTTTATTGGATACTCTTCTCAAGCTAAGGCTTACAGAGTATACAATCTCAGAACTAGAATTGTTGAGGAGTCAGCCAATGTGACTTTCAATGAACACATACCCTATGTGACTGGTTCTGGTCCTGACTACTTCTGTAAATGAGGTTTCTATCAGCACCACAATGACAAATTCAATTGATACATCTGATATGCCTTCTAATTCCAGCTTAGAGACCATACAACTAGATAAAGATACTTAAAATGTAGAAGAAAACAATGGTGGTAGTGACAATGATCAGGAATTTCTTGATGCTGATAACCACTCCTTAGATGACAAAATCAATGATGTCACACACTCATTGGATCACATTTCTCTTGATAAGTGTGTGGATGTAGTGGGAGATACATCAATGCCAGATCTAAATTTCTCTAATTTAGATCTCTCTCAGCAACTTGCTGTGATCCCTCAACTAAGGATCCACAAGTCTCATCCCACGACAAACAACATTGGAGATGTTGACACAGGGGTAAGAAAAAGAGGACAAACCCATGAAGAAAATGTTTTTCTTCACTCTTGTTTCTTATCTCAGAAAGAGCCAAAGAAAGTTGATGAGGCTCTAAAGGATGGAAGTTGGGTTGAAGCTATGCAAGAAGAGCTACTTCAATTCAAAAGACAGAAAGTTTGGAATCTTTGTCCTTTTCCTTATGGGAAGACTAGTATTGGAATCAAATGGGTGTTTAGGAACAAGAAGGATGATAGAGGCATTGTCATAAAAAACAAAGCTAGACTAGCTGTTCAAGGATACATATAAGAAGAAGGAATTGACTACACTGATGTCTTTGCTCCTGTAGCAAGAATAGAAGCTGTTAGGATATTCCTGGCATTTGTTGCATCCAAGAACTTCAAGGTCTATCAACTTAATGTCAAGTGTGCTTTTGTTTATGGGGTGATTAATGAGGAGGTATATGTCAAATAGCCACCTGGTTTTGCAGATCCTGATCATCCTGATTATGTCTGCAAGCTTGATAAAGCTCTTTATGGGCTACATCAGGCACCCAGGAAATGCTATGAGACTCTATTTCATTATCTCTGCCAGCATGGATATAGAAGAGGTACTATAGATGGAAATCTCTTCATCAAAGGAAAGGGAAATGACATAATTCTAGTTCAAGTGTATGTAGATGACATCATCTTTGGATCAACTAATCCAAAGCTCTGCAAAGACTTTGAGAAGCTAATGAATGATAGATTTGAAATGAGTGCCATGGGGGAACTCAATTTCTTTCTGGGAATTCAAGTGAAGCAAGTTGAAGATGGCATCTTCATTAGTCAGTCAAAGTATGTTCAAGACATACTCAAAAGGTTTAACATGACTGACTGTAAGATTGCTAAGACACCCATAGCTAGAAACCACTCTCTTGGGCATGATCTTGGGGGGAGTAT
This sequence comes from Flaveria bidentis, assembly GCA_018326385.1. NCBI lineage: Eukaryota > Viridiplantae > Streptophyta > Magnoliopsida > Asterales > Asteraceae > Flaveria > Flaveria bidentis. Next base: position 4,485 of record BJCM01214686.1, on the reverse strand, counting down.
GTAGATGAACACTTATACAGGGCTATGATTGGGTATCTTACACTTATACAGGGCTGATATCATGTTTGCCACATGTATTTGTGCATGATATCAAGCCAACCCTAAGATGTCTCACCTTATCACTGTCAAAAGGATTCTTAGATACCTTAAAGGTGCTTCAACACTTGGTCTGTGGTATCTTAAGAATTATGTCTTCAATCTGTATGCCTATATAGATAGTAATTATGGTGGTTACAACTTGACTGCAACGTCTACATCTGAGGGATGATAGTTTCTTGGTGGAAGGGTTGTCTCATAGCAATGCAAGAAACAATCCCGTGTCTCTGCATCAACTGCTGAAGCTAAATACATTGCTGCTGCAAGCTGCTGTCCTCGAGTGCTTTGGATTCAAAATCAGATGCTTGATTATGGGTTAAACTTCAAGGAGACTCCCATTCACATAGACAACAACAGTGCTATCTCTATCACAGAGAATCCTGTACATCACTCAAAGACAAAACACATCAATATCAGGTATCATTTAATTAGAGATAATTTTGAAAAAGGATTAATTAAACTAGTCAAAGTTCACACAAATGAAAAATATGTTGATCTGTTTACAAAGCATTTTGATGAATAGAGACTTAAATATCTAATATCAGCTATTGGGATGATAAATTTTGAGTAGGTTTTTCTTAAAACTAATTCTTATTATTTCTTAAAATTTGTGTGTCCTAAGTTGTCAAGTTTATCACCTTCATAAGCTCTTGTTTTTCTTTGAATGAAAACTTTTTGAGGACTTCCCTTAGAATTCTGAAAAATATGATTCTTCGGAAGATATGTCTTTAACTTCAGAAGAAAGTTATACCTTTAAAATAGATAACTGCCCAAGTAATTTACCTTTGGAAGAAATTTCTGAAATATCTTTTGAAGGCACTTATATGTTTTCAATGACAACTTTCTTCCGAAGCAAATTAACTCTCGGAAGCTCTATTCCCTTGAACAAAACTTTCAAGTCTTGATTTTCTTTCGAAGCCAAAATTCTCAAAATTCTTAGGAAATTCTTCTGAAGTCATTTTAGTTTCGGAAGCTTTTTCATTAAAACTTCCGAAGATAATTTACCTTCGAAAGCTTTTTGACTTCCAAGAAAAAAACTTTTTGAGCAAAAGCAAACTACTTTTCAGAGGTAGGACCGACTTACGGATTTCAAATTTTATCCTCTTTCATTAACTTTGTCTTATAAACCCAACGGTTTCCCCTCTTTCCATCATCTCCTTCTTTCCTCTAAAACTAAAACCCCAAATTTCTCTCTGAAATTACTTCAGTTCATCTTTCTTCATCCTTAAGCTCTCTCAAAATGGCTAACCTTCATCGCAGAAATGAACCGAACTTCTCCATGCAGTAACATAGGCAACACAACTAGGTTGCTCTGTTACACTCTGAGAAAGATCCACATTTCTTAGAGGTTTGTCATTTCTTATCTTTATCAAACTACTTCACCTCCCTTACTACTGATCCTACACTCTATGAGGATCATGTACTAGAATTTTGAAATACCTGCCAAGAGGTCATCATGGATGGGGAGAAGGCACTGTCTGCCATAGTGCAGGTGAGAACAATCTTCATCACTCCAGCCATCATCAACATGAATCTTCAGCTGGATGATGAAGAAGGTGAGGTGTTCTTCCCCAAAGAAGTTTTTAACCACTCCTTTGCACATGTGAGCTATGAGGGAGACTACTCTATCAAGACCTTTAGGAAAGGGAAGGTCTCATCCCAATGGAAATTCTTGCTCCATGTGATTATCCACAGATTATCAAACAAGCATGGTGGATGGGACCAGATTCCTAAAAAACTCTCCTTCATTGTTCATGGGATGGTTCAGGGAGTTAAGTTCAGGTACTCTCAGTTTCTTTATACAAATCTGCTTCCAAACTTGGACTCCTTAGAGTACTACATGTTCCCTAGATATGTTCAATACATTCTTAACTGTGAACTGGGGTCACAGTTAAGGGGAATAGGTAATACTCTTAAACTGGGACAGATGAAGCCTGGAATTTTTAAAATCTTAAGAAAACCCACTGTTGGCTTCTCTTGGGTAGAAACAACCCTTATCCCAAAAATGTTAGAGCTCATTGCTCAAGGTGACAACCTAGCAGCACTAACTAGTGTTGAACCCACACCTTCTACATCCCAACCACCTCAATAGCCACAAATCACCCTCACCTACCAAAGAAAACACAAACGAACCCCTACTCAGACTACTTAGTCTATGCAGGCCCCTATATACTCACCCACACCAAAAGAAGTGGATACTGGAGCTCCCACTTCTCCTGAGGAGTAGACCACTCCCATTCCTTCAATGATCAGTAATGAGGTTCCTCATGCTCAGCCTGATGAGCTCATAAGCCCAAATGCCTTAGCCATCATTTTAAGTCTCAACACTTAAGTGATCAACCTTCAGGGGACAGTTACCAACCAATTACCAACCTTGACTTCTATACTAATGAACATTTAGGTTTCAGTGAGTACCATGATTCTCTCTTCTTTTCCACTACTCAAAGAGAGATGAGTGCTCCTGAGTCTCCTATATCTAGCCCACATCAGTCACCCATTACTGAGATGGACATATCAGAACCTGTTCAGGATGTTCATATGAAAGAGGCTCTTATTTTTGCAAGTGATTCCATCATTAAGACCTCAACCATGGCAACTATGCCCATTGACACCTCAACTGAGGCTACCAGTGAGTAGAGAAAATCCAGCAGCCAAGAACCTGAAGCTGATGGTGAGAGTGAGGACTTTGCTCCAATTCTTTCCTCCCCTAATGATTCTTCTGATGAAGATGAGGGGAATTTGAGACTAAAGGTGCAAAAACTGTCATAAACATGCACCTACTTATTCTCCAAGGTTAGCCATCTTGAATCTCAAGTGACTACCTTGCAAAACAGGGTCAATGATCAGCAACTTGAGATTTCTTATCTCAAGGACAAACTAGCTGGGAGACCTTTAAGAGCAGCTCAACCAGGAACACAAGAACCTGTGAATGTGAATGACCTAACTCCTAGCTCCTCTATGCAAGAGGGTGATGCTACCAAAAAGGGGGAGAAAGTCATTATAGTCATAGAACCTGGGAGTTCTTTAGGGAGTGTGGACATTGAGGACTCACCATCCTCACTTGCAATTGTGCATACTCAATAACTTCCTCAAGTTCACATTGATGTGGACTCCATAGACTCCTACATACAGAGTCTGATTGAGGAAGGAATACCAAGGGCAATGTCATCTCCATCAACTTCAAATCACATCATTGGGTGGAGGTATGACAGCAACAGAAGAGCCCTCATCATTCTTAGAGTTCAAGGACAGCAAGAGGTCTTTAACTTTCAGACCTTGAACTTCTATGAAGGTTTGGATCTAGTCAAGATGCCACTTGTCAATCAAAGCCAATCATGACAAGCTGGCTCAAAGAATCCAAGACATGATCACTGCAGAGTTCAGCTTCAGAAGGAGACTAAGGCAATTAGGCAATACCATCGGTCAACTGGATGTTGAGGCAGACCCTAAGATTAGTTTCATAGGGGAAACCTTGACTGAAGGCCCAATGGCAGAACCTGAGAGCCCTGTATCATCATCATCAACTGCTGTAGAGATTCATACCCTTTTTGAGACACCTGCTGATGAAGGTGCTTCTCAATCTCTCTCTGGTCAGAGCTTGGAAGCTATACCAAGCAATAAAGGCCAAAAATCTCTTCACCCAGAGTCACAAAGGTCTGTGAGTGACAAAAGGAAAAGAAAGATGACATTTGAGGAGATTGAGGAGGAGGAGTGAGAGAGAGGAAAAGGAAGTTGAGGGGAGAAAGTTCCTCTTTTGGGTCTGCAAGACTCATGGAAACTGCTATCAAGACTGCCCCAAGGCCAAACACTCAGGATGATGAGTTGAGGGCAGTCAGGATCTATTACTTGTAGACCAGGAACTATGACATTGATAATGTAATTTCTCTCCCCTTAGAGGAATTGAATGAATTGGTTGACATGGAAATGTCAAAGGAGAAGAAGGAGATAGAAGATGCAGAGCTACTGGTATAAATCAAAGAAGAAAGAAGAAAGAAAAGATTGTATAAGTATGTGCCTACTCTCTCCCCAGTTCAAGAAAGTCTTGCACAAGAGTATGTGGTTCAACAAGAACCTTAGGTAGACAAAGAAAAAGATAGGATCAAAATGATCAACTACCTGAGTGCTACAGGCCTCTATCAGGCAAATGCACTTCTTCCCTTATCCTATGACTTTATTGAGTTTGATTACCTCAAACAACTTGAACTTGAGATAGTCAAGGAAAGAAAGATCACTAAAAGGAAACTAAGGGAAGAGGCTGCAAAGTCAAGAGCCATCATCCAGAAGAGCATGAAGAAGTCTGCAGACAGGCAGAGGATGATGAGCTTCTTGAAGCTGTATGGATTCTCCGGAAGGAGACTTGGCCCTATGTCTCTGTCCACTATGGATGAG
>BJCM01214685.1:0-10894 GCA_018326385.1 Flaveria bidentis | reverse complement strand
CAAAGATTTAAGTATCTCATAACAACTATTAGGATGATAAACGTTGTTTAGATTACCTCTTTTGAAAACCTTTTAATATGTAATGTGTTATGTCAATACAATCTAAGCCTTGTTACAAAAGATCTCCCTGAAAATTTTCGAAGTATAAATTTCTTCCGAAGAGAATTTAACCCTCGAAATATATTTTCATATCTTTCGAAGCAAAATTTCTCCAAGTATAATTTTCTTCTCGGAAGAGTTTTTAGTCTCGGAAGAACCGATTGATCTCATATCAGATCTACTTTCGAAGCTTATACAATCTCTCCATTCAGAAAGCAATCCTTACCTTCGGAAGCAAAACCAATGCTTCGGAAGTAAGAGTTGCCTTCGGAAGACAAATTACCTTCGGAAATGTTTTATATTCGGAAGAGAGATTTTAATGTGTAACGGAAATCTCTTAGGCCCCACACTGTAAAAAGCAAATATTTTGTTAATGATGTCGGATTATTTAACTGAATTAAAGCTTACGGACACTGTCATTTTGTCCATTAAAACATCATATCACCTTATCCTAACCCCCATTACCGCCACTCCACCCTCTTTTAAATAATCCGGACTATTCAATTTCATCTTCTTACCTGAATTTTACTGCCTTGAAATTTCCTTCACTCTAACTTTACCCACTCTCAAATCATCCTCATTCACCTTTCTTAAATGGCACTCAACCCTCAGCACAACCAGGTTGCATTTCTAGATTCTTTAAGAGATACTGACTTCTCAGAAAATCATCTCCTTTCTTACCCAATCATCTTACTACACAGCCCTTACCGTTAATCCCACTGTTTACTCCAATCACATGGTCGAATTTTGGGATAATGGTCAAGTTGAAACCCTAAATGGGATTCGTGTGATAAGATCCCACATTTGTGGACAAGAGTTGGTCATCACTGAACAACTCATCAGGGAGCATCTCGAGCTTCATGATGAAGGTGCTCCTACAGAGCTCCCCAAAACAGATTTAGACAGCACTTACATCCTCATGGGATATGGTGGAGACCTGAGCAGGTCGACTGTCTACAAATTCAACTTCTCCTACAACTAGAAGTTTCTCCTGCATGTTGTCCTCCACTATCTATCAAATAAATTTGGAGGATGGGATCAAATCCCATATGAACTAGGATGCTTAGTTCATGGATTGGTGATAGGTCTCCGCTTTAACTACTCAAGATTTGTGCTGAACAATCTTATTGGAAATCTCCAGAGGGACATATTCTTCATGTATCCCAGATTTCTTCAGCACATCATCAACCGTGAGCTGGACCAGAGTCAGCTTGTCTATCCAGCTGCTCTGACTGTCCCTCAAATGAGGCCTACCATCTTCAAAACTTTGAAGAAGGTTTCCACCAACTTCACTCGAAGGTACATTTCTCTACTTCTAGGTATGATTGAGCATATAGCTCCTGGTGACATTCTTGTTCACCCCACAGGTGATGAACCCACACAAGCAACTGCCTCCATAATGCCTACACTGTCTTCTCACCCCATCACCATCACATACAAGAGACGCCCCAAAATAACCCTTGTTCAATCTACTCTGATTGAACAAGCCCCTCCTATTCAATCCAAAAAGACTAGAGTGGAAAAATAAGCTCCCACTCAGTCAGAGGTCTCACCATCCTTTTCTTTTGACCTTAATTTGGGTTTTGAGTCTCCTCAATCTCAAACCCATGAGCCCGAAACCCAAGCCAACAGCCCTCAGAATGAGTATTTGTACTCTTCTGAGCAGCCAACAAGAGACAGCCCCACCAGAGGCTCAATGCCTGTAGACATTGACCAAGGTCCCGGGTCAGTATGCTTAACCTCCTTATCTTTCACTGACCTTCTCTTCAAAACTGATGAATAGATAACGTCCCTCCACGACAATGAAGTTGATCTAAAACACCCTCTCTAAGATCAATAGAGCCCAGAGAGACCTCTTATCTCTAGCCCCCATCGGCAACCCATTACCAAAGTGTGTCCTACTGATGTGGAGGGGACTCATGCAGATTCAGCTACCACTACAGAAGGTGCCTTAACGGACCTTGTGGATAGTGGTAACATCTCTGAGACTGAATCTGCAACAACCATGCCTTTTGATAACTTTGATAGAGACATCATTAAGTATGGGAAACTAGGGTGCCAAGAAACCAAATCTGGTGGTGAGGCTGAACATACTAGGTATGTTACCTCATCTCCTCGTGATTCATCAAAAGCAGATGAGGGAAGCATGCAACTCCTCATACAAGACCTACTATATAAAGTCTCAAACCTTGAATCTAAGGTTAGGACTTTAGAAGAAAGGTCTGCCGCTTAGCAACTTGAGATTGACACTCTCAAGGCTCAACTAGATAAGAAACAGATTGAGAGATCTGTTAGGCACGTACCTGTTTAGGTCTCCTTGACCTCTTCCTCCAGCTCAGGGAGAGAGTGTTCAGAGACAAACACTTGCGGACCCACAAAGCCAAACTTCAACTTCAACACTTTCAGCTCCCTTCACAACTTTGTCTGAGCCATCCCAAGTTGTACTTCAAATTGACCGAAGGATGCTCAGAGATCTCTATAGACTCTTTTCCAAGTTTCTGTTGAGATCCTCTATTGATCAGCCAAGCCCTGATGCTGCCATGATGTACTTTAGAGCAGAAGAGCTTCAGAGGATAAGTGCACCTTCTACCACTATAGAAGAAGTTAGTCAACCTAAGGTCCAAATAGAACCTAAGATTCAATTCAAAAGGGAAATAAGGACTGATGGCCCAGTAATTGAAACAGTTGTGATAGAATCTGCACCTCCTCAAACTTTTGAAGCTGAAGTTAAAGTCTCGGAAGAACAACCAAAATCTTCCGAAGCTGAAATAGAAGCTACGGAAGGACTGTTTTCTTTGTCTGAGGACCTAATCATCATAGATGCAATTCTGGAACTAGCATCTGAGGTGAATAGTGAGGACTTTCTGGATCAACCTCTTGTTCAGACACCCTCTCTGCCTCTCTCATAATCTGAATCCACTCTCCAAGAACCACCAAAGTCAAGCTATTCAAAGGATAAAAAAGGGAAGAAGAAAATGACTTCGGAAGAGCTTTAGGAAGAGGAAAAGATTGAAACGCTGAAATGAAAAGGAAGACTTCCAACTGGGAAGTTGTTAGCTACCAGTACAAAAGCAGCTACAGCCAACCAGGAGGCTGTCAACAACAAAAGAAGAGAAAAGATCATTGACCGACTCATTCAACTTGGAGCTGCCAATGAAGAAACACTCCTGCTACCATTAAAGAAGTTGGTGGAACTGGAAAAGACAACCAGGCTGCAGAAGGAAGCAGCTAGGTTGGCCTCAGAGGAAAAAAAGGAAAAGGAACAGATGGAAGCTAACATGCTGTTCAGGAGGGAAAAGATAGATTTCCTAACCTCTAGAGGCTTCTCTCTTTAAGAGTTGTCTCCATATAATGATGAAAAGATCAACAAAGAGCAGGATCAAATGGAGAAAGAAAGAAAAAGGGCTGCAAGAGAGAAGTTGAAGGAGAAAAAGAAGAAGGAAGAAGAAGCAAGGGTCATTGCAACCAAGAAGACCGGTGATAAAGTCTGGATGAAAGACTATCTCCGGGCTCACGGCTTCTCTGGGAGGCAGGTGGGTCCTATGTCTGAAAGGACACTCCAACGGATTGTCAGTGAAATCAAAGCTGACATCCGTTTGGGGAAAAGGAGAGAGATGTATAGAAGGGTACAAGGGATGACCTTCACACCAGCCACTCAACACCAACCTGAACCTATCCCCTCTCCAATCACCATCAAAACTAAACCTTTCACCCCTGAACCCACACCTTTACCCTCACCCACTCCATCTCCTCAATCTCCCAAACTATCCATCCTTCAACCTAAAACACTTACCAGAACCACTACACCTCATCCTACCCAACAACCTTCCAAGTCATCCCCTCAGCCTTCCAAACATCTCTCCCTTGAGGAGTTCAAGGCAATCAAGACAAAGCTCACCAACTGCACAACTTTGAGCGACATCTCTTGTGAGGAAGACTCTGTCAAACTATCCTATGTTGATGGATCTTCACGTTCCCTCACAAGAGATCAATTTCGTTATCTGCCTATAGGAACACTGGACCATGCTGTAAGACTTCTAGGCCTCAAATTAGACTCATTGAATGATGAAGAGAAGGGACTAAGAAGAAAGCTGGTGAGTCTGCTGGATACAAAGAAAGAGGACAAGATTCATAGTTAGCCTTTTGTGCCTAGAAAAAAAATACTCCAGTGGAGGTTCGATGAAGCTACTCATAACTTTGTTGTGGAAAGAGAGAATGGTGAAGTCAACAGACTGAATTCCACCTCTCTGCTACACTCTAGCAGGTTTGATATTGCTGAGTTAGCAGAGAAACCATTCTCCAACCCCCGCAACTCTGAAACTGATGCTCTCATCAGAAATCATCTCAGCAGTCTTCATCTTGCTGAGTTAACTACAAAAGCCAAGATTAAAGAAAAGTTGAAGTTGAGAAGAAAGGAAGACAAGGAAAGACCTCCTACCAAGGGCACAACCTTTCTACAGATGGTAGAGGGTCCTGAATTGGAACCTAGAGTTAGATGGGAATATGATTATAGCTCCCATCAACTTACTCTTTTTAGAGGGCCATAACAAAGGGTACATATCATTTAGGGTGACAAACTGGAGTTCCTGTCAACTAAAGATTTGTACAAACTTCTTAGCACCACATCAGGAAAGAACAATGAAATTGACAAATATCTACACTCCTTGGTGTTGAAAGTTTTGAGGAGCAGAAACAAGTGAGGTTTTGGTAGCATCAGCCTAGGGGGAGTTTGTTGGATCAAGAAAAAGGCTGGTGCAACTAAAACCAAATCACTTAGTCAAATTTTGGTGCTACTTACAAAGGCTTCCAAAGCCAAGTGTGGAACTTCCAAAGGTTGTAGAGTTCTTCCGAAGACAAAGTGAAACATTAACTTTCAAAGACAAACTCTACTTCCGAAGTCAAAGAACTTACTTCCGAAGATCAAGTCCAAGAAGAATAAATCAGATGACTAATTCTGAAGTATGAAGAAAAGAAGAAGTTCTCAAGCCTTGGAAGAAGCAGCCTCTTTTGAAGTATAAGTGGCTTCGGAAGTACTTGTTCTTCTGAAGCCATTTAACCTTTGGAAGACACTGCTATGAACCAGTGGACATAATTATGGTCTCTGACACTCCGCTGCAGACCTCTGATATTGCATGGGGCTTTCTAAAAGAGCCATGTAGTTGACCATACTTTATTCCACTGTTTACCTTTTATGATAGTACAAGTTATCAACTTTAGTTAGTGAAAAAAGGTAAGTCAGGGACATGTCTTGACTACCATATCTCAGATAAGACTTTATCTCAGATACCTTAAACTATAGCTTTGTAGTATTTGCTTTAGTTATAGGATCCCAGTTGGTATCAAAATATATCCAGTTGTAGGTAGTATTATATATAGTTTCTCGTTGTAACTCATAACAGTATGCTTGTAAGAGTCTTGTAACCTTTGAGTTGAGAAGCAATATATGCAAGTACCTTGAAAATTACTTCTTGTATTCTTTACTATTTATTATATTGTGATCAACTCTTATAAACTCTTCCTTCATCCGAGTGTAGTTCAAGTGTGTTTGAGAGAAAAACAAAGTGTTAAGTGACATTAACCGATCCTGCAATATATATATCCAATAGGAACAAAAAGAAAAACTTACTAAAAATATATGGTAACACCTATAATTTCAATAAAATATCAAAGCTATGTTAATTTAAATATTTTTTAAACTTAAGTGACTTAATTAAAATATTTTTAAAATATGGTTACTGTTCAGTAAAGTTACCCAAAAGTTATTCCATGACTTCTAACATATTAATTCAAATATTTTGCTTTGGCAAGACAAAATCTAATGGAGTCATATTAGTAATTTCTCAATACTGTAGTTGCGTGATTTTTTGGGAATTTGATTTTAATTATTACCGACTAGGTGCGTTATGATGTAAATTAATAAAATCAAAATATAATTATTGAAAAAATTGAATGAACGAAAACAATTACGTATATCACAAAAGTATTTAAGACAATTATACTAACAACTATATTATTCAAACAAGACTAGTAAAAACATAAGTGGTATTTGTTGTCGGAACTCACTTAAATCCTAGATTTTAGGGTGAGGAGCTTAGTTTTATGAGAAAGTTAAAGTGTGAAAAGACTCTTGCTTATATATGTACGTATTCATTTGTTTACTTGTTAAAAAGTATGTAATATTTTATACCAAGTTTTGCTATTTTTTCTTGTTTATTAGCCATTCGAAAGCATTCTATCTTATAAGCTACCAACCATCCTTAGAATTTAAATGAATATTTGATGGAAACATGCTTATATACTTGTCTTTATTTTTTCATATATGACTTAACTGTAGAAACAAAAATAACAAGAGTTCATGCTTTTTAGAAAAAGAAAAACATTTGCTTATAAAAATGTTCATATCCCAAAACAGATAGACGAACTCCAAGTTCAAACTTAACAAAACTTTTGACCTCAATGGTTTTACACTTCAAATGATAGTAAATTAGGCGATAAATCGATTTAAATCGGATAACAAGAAACAAAAACATTAAAATACAAATCAAAGTTGACCTGGTTCGAGGGTGGTTGGAATAAAGCAACAGGCCAGTGAAATCTTTGAAGATTTATAGCAAATGTTATTCCTGTCGAATAAGAAACCTACAATGGTGGACGAGAGTGAATCAATATGCAGCGCCGAACACCTGGAAATAAAACCGGGGTGTAATCGGTGATGGTTAAGGCATGCGATGATGATGATGTTGATGATACAAAGAATGATGAGGGGTTGAGGGTGCAATAGGAAGACAAAATTACCGTAGTTTTGTGAGTCGATAATTCTGTAAATTAACTAAAGAATTTGAAGCATAATTCAACATGATGATCATCGGAGATAGCTTTATGGTGGTGGTTTGCATAGACCGGAGAAAGGTAATGAAGAAATTATGACCATAAATTATCATCTTGATTGTTATTGAACTATTAATAAACAACAATAGAAAATGGAAGGAGGATGAGTGCTCAATTGTAATGAATGAATTACACTTAAAGTGAATGGCAGATTTATTTGTCCACGTGTATATGGTTTAGCATTTGTATTATAAAAATCATATGTTGTACTTTATTATAAGGGCATAAATAGAAGAAATTGGTTAAAGTTTTACAATTTAAGCATGACTTTTTTATGGGTGTCTTAATTTATATGTAAAATTACCATTCAATCCTACTTTCACTTTTATTATAAAGATATAAATAAATATTAAAATTATTAAACTCAAAATATGCCCTTAGAAAAAAATTAGTATTATTGTTATTACAAATATAAAGATATATATTACTTATATAATTGAATATTTAAATAAAATAATACTTAATTTAAATAGTACCTAATTATAAAAATATAATTAGTAAATATAAACTTAAATGTCAATTTATAGTATTATAAATAAAATAAAGTTTAATGAAGTGAATAAAATAATATCATATTATTAAATAACGTATTAAATACATGAAAGAGATATAGAACAAAAATGTATAGTTTTATCAAATTTAATGTATAAATTTATCATATTACACCTAAAGTGTCTTAACATTATAATGGATATCATATTATACCCCTCTCAAATGTCTTATACTACTTTATACATGTTGCCTCAATGATAAAATTACATCTCTATTCAAAAATATGTATTATATATTAGTATAGATATATTAAGTGTAACTGTGTCCAGCTACATCCACAAAACCATATAACATTAACTATGGCGATGTTTGGTTCTCTTCAAAATCATTCATATTATTTAAGTGTGACACTACACTCGTAACTCTTAGGATTTGATATTTGTATGAAATACCTACTGATTAACGTGTACACCAAACCAAATAGTGCGAAATCCTATTTGATTGGCTATCCAATCAGTGAGAACGCACGTAGACACAATAATGTATTGAATCTAACATCAAGAATTGATTAGGAATCGATCTACAATGTTCTATGAACTTGGAGTACGAACTAAGAGGCTTCTGGACGGCTAGGATACGTCTGGAGTCGAAGTGGATTCAATGATTTTGTTTTTTCACGAATTAAGTGGTATTTATAGGTTAGGGTTACTCATTCGGGTGACTGAACCATTAACATGGTTCAGTCATGCGATTGAGTTATACGGTTGGCCCATTCGCACGACTGAGTGTTCAGTCGTGCGACTGAGCCAATCTTATGTGACAATCATACGACTGATCCAGTCTCCTAGTTCAGTCGTGCGACCGAGTCATTCGCATGAAATTGTTCATGCGTATGGTCCATTAGCATGGGTCATTCGCATGATGACTTCATGTTGTTAAGTTTGAATGTATTAAACATCATAATGTTATTTATATTAATTCAATCAACCACAAACCTATATAATCAAGTCAATATGCGTTAAACTACTCATTAATGAAATATTAAACAAGACAAATCACAATGAAATATTCTCATTTCATTAAGTACCCAACATTACATAAGTGCAAGACATTCAAGACATATTACATTGAGATCAGGATCTAGGTACATATATGTATCAACAAACTTCTCCTTGGACCTAGATCTATCTATTGTCTAACATTTTTCATAATTTCCTTAAACTTCTTGTACTTAGCTTCTTTAGTGACTCATGTATTTATCTCGAAAGCAAAACAGAGTCGTATCACCTTCTGGAATTGTAAAGTTTGTACAATATCTTGTGAGTCATAGAACAGTGGCCACTTGTATAAAGTATAAACATCTTTTGCTGACAAGTTGGTGAGCCACATTGGGTCAAACACCCTAATGGTTTCCATTGTACCATTCCTGTTCAAGACTATCACAGCCTCTCCCGTTGTCCAATCTTAGTACCACCATTTGAAGTGTGGAGTGAAGTCCTATGGCATCTCACGTAGTGGATTCTTTGACATTGTACGTGGTGGACTCCACTTCAGCACTACTTTTGGTTTTCCAGTTATGGCATCAACCTCAGATCGTCTGATATACCTCGTTGGTTGTTGAGGTTTGAATTTGACCCATCTGGTGTGGTACTCCCTCTTTAGAGCTGCTTCAAACCAGCCTGACATCTTACGAGGGTCAGCGTATAGCAATTTTAACTTTGCTAATTGGCTAAGCTCAAAACCCGGAAGAGTCTTCAGGTCGTGTGGGAACCTGAAGTACTCAATCCCTTTCTCACGTTTAACTGCATAAACATTGAGGTCCTCAAAATGTGCCCATGCTATGATTCTGCCTGCCACCTTTTGATGTTTTTTGACCTTATACAGCTTGGTGTAGGCAGTTGACTTTGTAGCATTGCGTTGGGCTCTTATCTCTTCAAAACACGCTGCCCATTCTGCCTTTTTGATGTTGACTTCAGCGTTTGTGGCTTGGGCCTTCTCTTTATCCTTTTCGGACTCTTGCTCCATTTTATCCAGAGTCTCAAAAGTGTCATTGACAAGAGTGTCTCCGAGATTGGGAATGACATTTCCCTTATTGTCAGTGTACTCTGGATAGTGTTGTGTTGTGACATCTTCAATTTCGATCTCATCGACATCCTAAAGCTCATCGTCACTCTCTACATGCACTGTCGAAGGATCTTTCACAATCTCTTCAGCATTCAGCTTGAACATTTCGGCTATTTTCTCGTTAGTGAGATTGTGAATGATTTCTCCTTCTTCAGGAGTATACATTACCGATCTCCTGACAATACCCTGCAGATCAAGAATCAACGTGAGTTGAGTCTTGACCTGTTGGAGGGGAGCAATATCATATTCATCTCTTTGAAAGTTTTGGATCTGCTTTATTTAGACATTCAACACAGCAATCATTGGTTAATAATCAAGACAGAAACATTGACATTAAATATAAACATTCATTACATTAATTTGATACATGATCCAAATACATATGATTTTGAATAAAAAAAATCTAAGCATTACTCTTGTCCTGGATCATCTGCTCTTCTACTGACGGGGCGGATGTGGAGGCACCTTGATCTTGTGCTTTTTTGTCCTCCTTTCACTGGCAGGTGTGGCACCCGCAGCAGGTGATTCGTCATCATCATCATCAACCTCATTGTCTCCAGCATCACTAGCAACATCAGTATCATCATCACCATCATCATCCACATCATCTCTGTCATCATCACTGGCATCTCCATCTCCTTCCTTGATCTTCAAGGGCTCTTCCTTGGATCCCTTGAGACGCAACATGATCGTCTTGTTAGTGGTCTCAAACTTCTCAATCTTTTTTGCTGATTGTACATGCTGCTCCCGGAGTAAGGACATCTCTGCACACTGAGCATCCATCAGCTGGGCCTGCTGAGATATCTACAGAGCTTGGGCAACAGTAAGATCTACTAGCTGTCATAACTGAGCAGTCTTATCTTCGTCTGCGGCCAACAGCCTCAGCACGATACGGTTGAGTGCCGAGAGCTGTTCCTCTACCCCACTGGGAGGTAGAGGTGATCCTGATGTGTAGGAAGGGTATGATGGTGGTACAGTATGGTGGCTAGTGGTGGTGGTGGTGGTGGCAGAGGTGTAAATTGGGGTTGGTATTGGTATAACAGGTGGAGGTATGGCGGTAGTAGTGGAGGGTGGAGGTGTGGTAGTGATGGTGGGTGGTATGGTAATGGTGGTAGAGGGTGTAGTAGAAGTGGCGGTAGCTGTGGTGGTGGCTGAGGTGGTAGGTGGAGTGGTGGCTGAGGTGGTAGGTGGAGTGGTGGTGGTGGTAGTGATGAAGGTGAGTCGTCTCTTCTTCTTCTTTATGTCGTGGGGCTGAGCCATCCTTTTCTTCCTCGATCCTGTCGAGGAGGAT
>BJCM01214684.1:0-13512 GCA_018326385.1 Flaveria bidentis | reverse complement strand
AATTGAGACAATCTGTAATGATTTATGTAAACAATTCAAGAGAAACACAAACAATTGTAATCGATTCAAGCAATATCAACAAATTCACAGTTCATTGATATAGCTAAGACAATTACAAGAGTAAGAAAGCAGTTAACAATTCTCAACAAACTCTCAACAACTTCTTTGCAACTCTCTGAAAAATTGCATCTAAAAATTGCATGCAACCACTCTCTATCTCTCTAGTCTAAGCTATTTATACTAGCAACTAAAGAACTAACAATTTACAAAACTAGTCCCTATACTAGTACAAACTATAAAATATATACAAAAAGACTAAATGTTAATCTTTCAAGGGTTCTAACATTCTGTTAGGCGCTATTAATCGAACCATCTTCTTGTGACACATAATGTTTGCCTCGTAGTCCGCTAACCAATCCATTCCTAGGACTACGTCAAAACCGCCTAAAGTCATCACGAACAGTCTAACAGGAAACTTATGACCTAATTTAATGTCACAACCTTCTATCATCTCAGAAATCCTAGTAGACTTACCTATGGCAGTTTCTACGTCAAAGGGTGTATCTATACTCTTACTACTAACAGGCAATTTAGCACAGAAAGCAGCAGAAATAAAACTTTTACTAGCACCAGAATCAAATAACACAGAGGTTAAAGTTTGGTTTACTAGAAACATACCTGACACAACATCGGGGTCCGTCCTAGCCTCCCCCTGTGTCATCGTGAACGCTCTGGCACTTGTCCTCTGCCCTTCTCCTCCAGCCTTCTTCACTCCTAATCCTTCAGCCCTCAGCTTCTTACAGTCTCTACTCAGGTGACCATTCTCTCCACAGTTGTAACACCTTACAACACTACACTCCCTCGCTATATGACCCGGCTTCCCACACTTGAAGTAGATGTTTGACCCCCATTTGCATTCCCCTGAATGCTCATTCCCGCATTTACCACATCTCTTTGATCCTGCACCAGATGTGACCACACGTCGGTCATCGACCCGTGCGCGCTTATTGTTCGTCGGGACACCACCCCGTCCAGTCCTCTTCCTATTCCAGTTCCGGTCTCCACCATTCTTCCTACTCACCTCAGCCACCAGCACAGTCCTATCATCATACAACCTCCCCGCCAAGTCAACTACTGACCTAAACATGCTTGGTCGGGTAGCGATCATATGCCTACGGACATCCACCGGCAAACCCTGGATATACCTCTTGATCTTTCGTGACAAGGGTGTCACTTGATTCGGCACCAGACGTGCCATCTTGTTAAACTTGGTGGTGTATTGCTGATGTGTCATCGTTCCCGCCTCCAGCTGTAGGAACTTCCTTTCAACTTTGTCCATCTCAGGGTGAGGACAGAATTCCTCAGTCACCAGCCTCTTCAACTCTGACCATCTCATTCTTTCGATAGCCCGGCTACCCTCAGCTTGGAAAATATTGTCCCACCAACACAAATCCAAGTCCACAAATGAGTGGGCAGCGAACTTCACTTTCTGGTCCTCTCGGCACTCATTGATATTTAGGACAGCTTCCATCTCTCTCACCCACCGGTGAACAGCAGCAACAGTGCCATTACCATCGAAGGTTTGGAGCTTGCATCTTTGAAATGCTTTATAGTTACAGCCTCGTGCCGCCTCCGGCGTAGGCTCTTCTTCTTCCTCTTCTTCTTCATCATCAGATAGAACTGTCTCAGTCTCGGGCTATCTTCTTTCGCTTGTAGGTATACTTCTTTCCTTCCTTTCTCCTTCCCTCACAGTCTTGATAACTTGGGTTACCACAGATGGTAAGATTGTCTGCATGACCTGATGCACCTCTTCAACAACAACCTCCTTCACTGAGGCCCTTAAGTTAGCACTCTCATCTCCAGCCTCTGGATGAGGAGTCTCTGGTTCTTCCTGAACCACCTCTTCGGCTCTAGGCCTTCCTCTCGTAGCTTGTTGTTCAGCACCACGAACTCCACCACGTTAAGCTTTAGATGATCTACCACTGGCCAACCTCTAACACACACACTGAAAGATTCAAACACCAACACGGTCATTCAAAGGAACAACTTAGTTTATGTCAAGTATAGTAAGTCCCTAATTACATTGGCCAGTTGTGATTAGTCACTTACTATACTCTTTACCCCAAGCATTACCTATCCTAACTACATCAGCATCTAAATCTACCAGCAACACATAAACCACATAACATGTGCACATAATACCGGTTAATCATAAAGAAAATATCTGATGGCATGTAGCTACTCGGACTGGCATCCCTTCCCTTTCCGTCCCATTTTTAGTTTAATTTTAGGTTTATCTTGAAAATTACCCGTTTCACTTAAACTTTGGCTCTGATACCAACTTGTAAGGCCCCGTTCCCGGGACGCTTACAGCTGGCCAATCATCGCTCATAAAACATATAATTACATTTAACTTTCATAAAACATCACAGCGGAACATAAAAAACAACATTTTCATTATAATAGCCTTTGCAAAATACTACAATGTTGACTGGTTACAAAACATCATAATTTGTATCACATCACAAAAACGTCATATTTCTAACTAATGGATGCCATCCAAAAATGCCAAGTAGTTGCCCCGTGCCATCCTCAGCAATGCTTACTTGCCAACTGAAAATGCATAAAAAGTCAGCGTTGCTGAGTGAGTTCTAGTTTAATAAAAACATTGCATTACCTTCCATTCATTAAAAACATTTACATTACTATCGCATGTGATCGCACATCGCACATACATCAAGGTAATAATTAGTATCTTTATCATCGTTCGTTTGGTACATTTCGCACATCTCGCACATATCACCCGTATCGCACATATCGCACGTATCGTATGTATCGCATGTATCGCACATATCTTACATATAGAGTGGTCACTAGGACAGACGCCCCCTATATGTGTGAAATCTTTTGGGTTCATCATGATCGCACGCTGTATGACACACAGTAATTAGGAAATCACACATATTGGAGCAGTCACTGGGACTGAACTCTTACTGTGTGTATGAACCCTTATGAGTTAGCCAACATCGCACATTGTAGACACACACAAGGTAACAACTTTCAATGAGTTGTGAACCTCCCTTTAGTTGCTTGCCAGGCTTTCATTACTTTCTCTTTCATTAATGCATGCATTCATTCATTATGTTCCTCTTTCATTATCTTAAATCTTTTGCTTTATTAAGATAATACTTTACATTCATTAACAATGTCAAACCAAGTAAAGTCATATTATCACACGTAATAGGGAACATAACAGAACATAACATGCAATCATACATAAACATTGTTAGGACTGTGTACGTACGGAGTACTAACTGATTTTGAATGTATACCAGATCAAATAGTGCGGAATCCTATTTGATTGGTGATTCAGTCAGTAAGAATGCAGTTTCGATCAATCTAGAGATTAATGAAACGTTATGAACGATTAGCACACGATCAGCTACAAACTATGAAGTTGGAACAGGTTTTCTTGAGTCTCTGGACGGCTAGGGTATGATTATGTGCGTAGGTATTTGAATTGTTGCCTTTTTCCACGAATTAGGTGGTATTATAGGTTAGGGTCTTCCAATCGTACGACTGAACCATTAGCATGGTTTAGTCGTGCGACTGAATCATGCGATTGATCCATCCGCACGACTGAAGATTCAGTCGTGCGCTAAGTCAATCTTATGTCCCAATCCGGCGACTGATCCAGTCTCCTGGTTCAGTGATGTGACTGGTCTATTAGCATGAAGTATTTATGCGTATGGTCCATTAGAATGGTCCATTCGCATGAGAACTTCATACGATTAAGTTTTAACACGTTTCTTAATCTTTATTGACTAAGAATTATGTACAACAACCACAAACCTATATAGTTAGTTCATCATAATTTATTACACAATAAACAATGAAATATTAAACATTATAAGTATCATCACATTGAATTTCATTCATACCCATTCAATTACATATATGTAAGACATGATAGACATTTTACATTAAGCTCCTAAACTAGGTACATATGTATCAACAAACTCTCCTTTGGACCTAGTTTACATCATTTTCGAACATTCTTCATTAGCTCTTCGAATTTTTTGTACTTTTCCTCTCTTGTAACTCCGGCATGTATCTCGAATGCAAAACAGAGTCTTATCACGTTCTGGAACTGGAGGGCTTGTACTATATCTCGTGAATCATAGAATAGTGGCCACTTGTATACAATATACACATCGGCTGAAGACAAGTTGGTCAGCCACATAGGGTCAAACACCGGGATAGTTTCCATCTTGCTCTCTTTCTGTAAGACTATGACCGCTTCACCTGTTCTCCAATCGTAATACCACCATTTAAAGTGTGGAGTGAAGTCCTGTGGCATTTCCCGTAAGGGAATCTTATACATAGTGCGTGGAGGACTCCACTTCAGCACCACCTTTGGTTTTCCAGATATCGGGTCCACTTCAGACCTTCGGATATACCTCTTCGGTTGTTGAGGTTTGAAGTTTACCCACCTGGTGTGGTATTCCTTCCTTAGTGCAGCCTCAAACCAGTCTGACATTTTCCTCGGATCAGCGTATAACAAGTTTAGACATGCCAGTTGGTTGAGCTCAAAACCAGGGAGAGTCTTCAGATCATGTGGGAATCTGAAGTACTTAATTCCCTTCTCTCTCTTAACTGCATACATATTCAGTTCCTCAAAATACACCCATGCCATGATCTTGCCCGACACCTTTAGATGTTTCTTGACTTTATATAGCTTGGTGTAGGCATTTGGCTTTTTTGCGGTGCATAGGGCTTGGATCTCAGCAAAACAAGCCGTCAATTCAGCTTTCTTGATGTCAACATCATTGTCTGAGGCTTGGGCTTGACTCTCATTCTTCTTAATCACTTTCTCCATCTGATCCAGCTTGTCAAATGTATCACTGCCGAGAGTATCACCCAAGTTGGGGACCACATTTCCCTCTCGGTCAGTGTACTCTGGATAGTGCTCAGCGGTGACATCCTCAATCTCTATTTCATCTATATTGTTGAGCTCATCGTCACATGACACATCAAAAGTAGGCGCATCCTTGACAATCTCATCTGGGTTTAGCCTAAACATCTCAGCAGTTGCTCGTCAGTCAGGTCATGTATGATTTCTCCTTCTTTGGGAGTATTAGTCACTGACCTACTGACTATCCCTTGAAAATCAAGAATCATTGTGAGTTGAGACTTGATTTGCTTTAGGGGAGCAACATCATATTCATCTTGCTGAGATGTTTGATCTGCTTTATTTATACATTTAAAAACATAGCAATTGTTAGTAATTAATCAAGACATTCAGACATTTGATAAAGATACACAAACATTAATTACATAATTTTAATACAAGATTCAAGTAAAAAGTTTTTCAAATACATAAACATCAAAGCATTACTTTTGTCTTTAATGGCAGGCTTCTCAACAGGTGGGGCAGAAGATGATGCTCCTTGGTCTTGATTTCTCTTTGTCCTTCTCTCTTGACCTTAAGCTAAGGCAAATGCAGCTGCATCTCCTTCATCATCATTATCATCATCCTGCTTTCCCCTTGGCCCTTCATCTTCACTAGTCTCATCATCATCACTATCATCATCATCTTCATCATCTTCATCATCATTACCCTCTGTAATCTTCAGAGGCTCATCTTTCAATCCCTTTAGTTTGAGCATGATAGTCCTATTAGAGGCCTCCAACTCCTCTATTCTCTTCACTGATTGGTCATTTCGCTCCTGGAGTTGGGAGATATGTTGTGCTTGTTGGGCTATCTCTGTGCTTGGGTAGCATTTAGCTCCACAAGCTGACTTAGTTGAGCAGCTTTTTCTTCGTCAGCAGCTAGCAACTTCAGCACCATCCTGTTTAGAGCCACCAGCTGTTCCTCTACCCCAATGGAGGGTATAGTGGGTCCTGTGGTGAATGTGGTGTGTGATGATGGTCCTGCTTGGTGGCTGGTGGTGGTAGTGGTGGCTGTGGTGGGTGGTGGGATATGAGTGGACAGTGAAGGGTTGGATGTAGTAGAGGTGGATGGGAGAGTGGAAGCGGTGGTAGGAGGTGTGGTAGTGGTGGTGGTAGCTGTGGTGGTTGTGGTGGTGGCTATGGCAGTAGTGGTGGCAGTGGCAGTGGGAGTGGATGTGGTCAATGTAAATCTTGGCCTCTTACCCTTTTTGCCATAAGGGTGAGCCATTCTCTTCTTCCTAGAGCCCTTAGAAACTGTGGCTCCCCCTTCGCTGTTGGGCGGGTCCGGGGTATAAGATGAATGTGTATCAGCAGTAGTAGCATCCCCAGAGTCCCCTTGGCGTCCACTAACCGCCCTAAGACCTCTCTCCATGGCTATGACCCGACTCCCCACCGTTCGCACCAGAGGCTCTTCTTCAAACTCTTCCTCCTCCTCCATCTGGAAATTGGGGTGAATTGGAGCAGACTCTGGTCCACCCTGACCATCATCTCCTTGATCAGCATCGTGGTGATCACGATCAGAGTCATCAGAGGGTAGAGCTATCTGCTCAACATAAGAATCGCTATCGTCGTGGCGCCACTTCCTCCTCCCTGGCGCCACATAGTCATCTCGGGCCAGATGCCCAAACAACCTCATCACTGGGGGCTTCACCTGCTTGCCCCGGTAGACCTTCATCCTCTCGAGTGTGGTGTCATCCATGACCTCGAAAGTAACTGCATAATGACTCTCCTTAGGCCGCGAAGGAAGCTTCTCGTCAATGATCATCTATAGGAATCGGGGGTACATGCAGATGCCTTCCTTGCCTTTGGCCTCTATGTTCTCTATCAGATAGGAGAAGATCATACGGGAGAAACTGAACGGATGGTTCAGTACCAGTGCAACATATGCATTCTAGATTTGGTCGAAGAGGTCGTCAAATCCTCCAGGCTTGGAGGCTATGCACTTCAGGATCACATGTGCCAAATACTTAAATTGAGGGCACATGTTACTCTTGTTCAGCACCTCGGAATTTAAGTTGTCGGCGTACTTGATCCTCATGAAGCATCCTCGGATAGTCAGGGGATGTAACTTAGTTGGGTGGCTTTCGTCCTCACCTAAGCCTAAGACCCGTCTCAAATCTTCCTCTGTGATGACTATCTCTTGACCCAAGATAGAGCTCTTTATACAATGGGGCTCAACTGATCTGTCTACCATGGCACTCTCCTAGAAAGACTGTTGGATGGACCTGTAAGGTGTGCACTGAGTCGAGATAGCCCTGAAGATCCGTGATTGGTGTAGAAAAGTTATAATCCCTGAGAACTCAGTAGCGTTCCGGGATGTTGGATCAAGGTGGGCAAAAATGTTGTGCTTGGAGTTAATTGTCCACCTTTCTGCCATGTTTCTATAACATAAGACACATAAACATTAGATTAATCCATAACTGAAACACTTGAATTTTAAACCGTTTTGAAATCAGTTCTATTCAATCATGCGATTGAACCATACGACTGAGTTTAGTCGGTTGATTAAGTATGCGACTGACTTCAATCGGGCGACTGAGCATGCGGCTGAGTTCAATCGGGCGACGGAGCATGCGGCAGAGTTCAATCGGGCGACTGAGCATGCAGCTGAGTTTAATCATGCGATTGTGCTCATACGCCTAGTTCATTTGGCCAATTGAGTCATTCACCCAGTTCAATCATGCGATTGAAGTTCTTTCGGAGTGACCAGTCGCAAACCTCTCTGTTCGACACTTTAACCCTAAATCTAGGTCAAAACAAGAAGTTAAACATTGTTTTTAGACTCTTTAGACTCGCAGGAACCCTAATTCTCACGGTATGTCTTTCATTTTAACCAATTTTCACGTTTATATGGTCTGTTTGTTGGTTATGACTTATTTCTTCATTTTAAACAATTTGGGCCTGTTAGGGTTTTTTTCACCGCGCATTTTGTGCAATTTGGATCGTTCATTACCTACAGATGATGTAACAACTCGTCAGTTACACAATAGTGGTCAGCAATCGACTTAATCAAATTTTGGTAGAGTGTCTTTTCGTTCGGGCGATTTTAGGGCGATTGAGGGGTGATTAAGATATGCGACCGACTTTAGCCCTATTTATACTAATTTTACCTTCATTCGGGCGACTGGATCCATTCGCACTCTTCATTCGTGCGCCTAGAGCTTAGTCATGCGATTGGCTCAGTCGGTCACCTTCAGTCATGAGACTAGGTTTCAGTCGTGCGACTTACTCATACGGTCACCTCCATTCGTGCGATTGATTCATTCTTGTGATCCAATCGTGTGAATGGTTCAAACTCATGCCCCATTCGAGCGACTGGTCCATACTTATGGTCCAGTCATGTGAATGTCTCTGAGTTGTTAATTTGACAATATGCACTTTAAAACCCTTATCCTTTTAACAATAGATAAAACATAATCAGCAATGATCATCTCAGACATGGCTTTTTTAAATTGAAAAACATGTTGATCACCTCAGACGTGATCCTTTTACTTAAAACGAATTTGTCACCTTAGACGTGACTCATTTATAATTTTGAATGTTTTGGTCACCTCAGACATGACCCTTTTGAGTGAGTGATTCACAGTTGAAGTCTCGATGCCTAGTCCGACTTATATATACTAAATGACTAAAATGAAAAATAAAGCAACTAGAAAATTCAACAAACAAACTCAGGACATATTTTTGTATTTTTGTTTAGAGATTGGATATTAAACCTATTAGAGTAATTCTAATCGATTTGAATTCCTAGACATCACAGCTTCAATTCTAGTTTATCATTTCTGGTACAATTCATTTTGGAATCATACAGGTATATCAGAATCACTTGGGAATAAACAATTTTGATGCTTAATCCTTGTTTTCACTGATCGTCAATAGCAATTTAAGGAAATCATACTAGAGCTACAAGATGCACACAATGATTTTGACTTTCAAGAGCTGCAGCTCATGATGATTGTCAGTATACTTGTCCTCTTAAATCCATACACAGATGTTTGACACACATTGGTGATGATTTAAGGTTTAATTATTTCAACAAGCATTTGTGGATCCCAAGCTCATATGGTAATCAACATTCCTCAGGAGATTTTTGAGCGGTCTACGGGTATATTACAAGAAGAAACTATTCTAAGAGCTTTCAAAGAGATGCTAAGCCTCAGGTCAGTGCCACTGCTCAGCAGAGAGGCGCAAACAACAATGAATTCTAGAATATTTAGGTTATGCTTATCCTCAGGTCAGTGCCACCACACAGCAGAGAGGCACACAACCTATCTTCTTGTTTGAGCAATTATTTTCTTTTTGCACATATCACACCAACAACATACGTTATTAGCTTGATTGCTTTTTGCATTTTTCATGTGCTTTGCTCATGTTTTATGGTCATCCGCACACATTTGTGGCGTTTTTTTGCTCGTCACCCCTTATTGGAACTTCGTTGATTGTGTTAGCCAGGGATAAGATAGGAACCAACAGCTTGTTGAAAAACTTAGTTTGAGCTTGAAATCACCAATGAGGTCTACTTATCTATTGTGTTGAATCTACCGACACATCATATAATGAGCTAACAACCTCTAGGTCTAATTTCTCTATGTTACAATAGTAGCGTACTAGTTTAACTATCCTCTTTCCTTTTATTTTGCTTTGACTTTTTAGACTTTAAACTTTGAATTTCGCATCTTAATCAATTAAACCTTTTGATGTCCCAAGTAATGTGTTCCCTGTGTACTATCATTTTCCAAATACGTTGAATTTGTATCACAGATTTGATTACTTTCCTTTTAGCTAAGTTGTCCTCCTCCCTCGTTTTTTAAGTAATTAAAATAAACTACTAAATTAATACTAATCTAACCTATTCTCCCCCTAAAATTCTAAAACCGAAAATGTGTTTGCGTTTTGAATTTTAATAGGTGAAGAAATAAGATAAAATAAAATAAAATAAAATAAAAATAGAAATAACTCTACTCATCGGACTATGTACTGTCATCTTCTGGAATCACTTCACATTTCTTTTTCATGCCATTGACCTCTAACAGATATAAAAATCTAGGTTTATCAAAAGCTTTGGTGTAGAGGTCAGGGCGTTGAAAGTCCGTATTAATTTTAACGACATCGATTAAATTCGTTTCAAAACAATCACGTATAAAGTGATATTTAATTCCGATGTGTTTAGTTTTTGGATATTGGACAGGATTTTTAGTTACGACCATAGCAGCAGAATTATCAACAAATATAGGAGTGTTAGAGAATTTCAAACCGTAGTCGCGCATTTGCTGTTGAATCCAGATGATTTGTGAACAGCAACTTGCAGCAGCAACGTATTCAGTTTCACAAGTTGACAGAGCAACCGATGTCTACTTCTTACACTGCCAGGTGACTAATCGTCTCCCAAAGAATTGAAATCATGTAGATGTTGACTTGTAGTTCATTTTGCAGCCGCCATAATCCGAATCGCTATACACTGTAAGCTCAAAGTCATCATCATGAGGATACCACAACCCAAGTGTTGGAGTACCCTTCAGATAACGAAATATCCTTTTGACTCCTATGAGATGGTTGACTTTCGGTTTCGCCTGATATCTGGAGTAGAGACATGTCGCGTACATGATATCAGGTCGTGAGGTAGTGAGGTACATGAGGGATCCGATCATTCCTCAGTGCATGGTGGCATCCACCAGATCACCATTTTCGTCTGGTGCTACGTCGTGGTTTGTAGCAAGTGGAGTCCAAGCTGCTGAAGCATTCTCCATATCGAACCGACTGAGGATATCACCTACATACTTGGTCTGATGTAGAAATATTCCCTTAGGTGTCTGATCACCTGTAACCCGAGAAAGAATTTCATCTCTTCCATGGAACTCATCTCAAATTCAGCTTTCATTACTGCTTCAAATTCTTTACATAATTCTTCATTTTTGGAACCGAAGATTATGTCATCTACATAAATCTGTACTAGCAGTAAATCACCATTCTTTCTTTGATGAACAGTGTGTAGTCAATCACTCCTCTGCAAAATCGGTGTTTCACAAGATAAGTCGAGAGTTTCTCATACCATGCTCTTGGGGCTTGATGGATCCCATACAGAGCCTTATCCAGCTTGTAAACTCTGTCCTGATGATATGGATCCTCAAATCCTTCAGGTTGACGGACATACACTGTCTCATGGAATGCACCATGAAGGAAATCACTCTTTACATCTAGTTGGTGAACTTTGATTTTCATGTAAGATGCATAGGCTAGGAAGATACGGATTGCTTCCATTCTCGCCACAGGTGCAAACACTTCATTGTAATCAATGCCTTTCACTTGTCGAAATCCCTAAACTACAAGTCGAGCCTTGTTTCTTATTATGACCCCTTGGTCATCTTTCTTGCACTTCAAGACCCATTTGGTGCCAATGACCTTAACACCTTTTGGTCAATCCACCAGTGTCCATACTCCTAACTTCTTAAATTAAAGAAGTTCTTCTTGCATGGAACTCACCCATGCCTCATTGTTTAGGGCTTCACTAACATATTTTGGCTTAAATTGAGACACAAAACATCGATACGCACCATCGTGAAGATATCCCTTTTCCATCACAGAGGAATAATTAGCTGAGTATAGCTGATTTATTGTCTGTACTCCTAATAAAACATCTCCAATGACATTGTCCAAAGGATGATTAACATTTAATTATGATCCAGGAGTGGTGGGAACAACTACCTCATTATCCAGATTGTGAACACCAGGTTCAGTATCTGAGGCAGTTGGAGTGTGAGGTTCCGAAGTGTCAGAGGCATCAACATCAGATGCTTGTGTACTTGCAATAGTAGGAACCTGTTCCTCCTGATCCACCTGATCATTTGCCACGTCTTTGTCATCAGAGGAGGAGTCACTTATCTCAAGTGCTCCCCCTGAATAACTAGAAGACTCACCTTGTGACACTGAGGTTGTCGAGTCCAGTGATGGTGTATTTAACACATCGTACATCATTCTGGTCGACAACTCATCCTCACGAGGGGAGAAAGGGATGTTGAAGGACTTATAGAATCCATCATAGTCGAAGAAGAATGAGGGTCCTTTTCCAGCAAGGGGGTGTATCTCTGTACATCAATGTTGCACCATACTTCTACTTGACCCGTTGAGTTGTTATAAACTCTCTTATTCGGTATGTTGTATCCCAAGAAAATTCCTTCTTCGGCCTTCTCGCTGAACTTCCCTGACTGAGTTTTCTTCAGCAGCGTACATGGTGCGCCAAATGGTTCGAGGTACTCCAGATTTGGTTTACGTCAACGGAGCAACTCATAGCACGTTTTACCATGACGTTTGACCACTAAGACTCGATTGAGGGTGTAACATGCGTTAGCTACTACCTCGTTCCAAAATTGGATAGGCAGTTTCGAGTCTGCCAGCATCGTCCGGGCTGTCTCTATCAAGCTTCGATTCTTTTTATCAGCAACTCTGTTCATTTGAGGAGTGTAGGCAGATGTGAACCGGTGCACAATTCCTTTTTCTTTGTAGAATGCCTCCATCCACTGGTTCTTGAACTCGGTACCGTTGTCTGAGCGAACTTGCCTTACTTTCAGCTTTAAGAGTGACTCCAACATAGTTACCGGCTCCTTGAATGATTCAAATGTCTCTGCTTTGGATTTCAAAAACATCACCCAAGAAAATCTTGAGTAATCATCCGTAACTACATAGCAGTACAAATCACCGGCAATGCTCTTTATACTGACTGGCCCAAACAGATCCATGTGAAGAAGCTCAAGAGGTAGGTCAATTGAGTGATTTCTTTTCCTTATAAGACTTCTTTGTCTGTTTCCCTTTCTTACATGCGACACAAAAATCTGGTAATTGGAAGTTCTTAACATTTACTCCACGCACTAGATCATTCTGGATCAAGTGATTCATCTTTCATGGATTAATATGTCCCATTATCCTATGCAAGGAGATGGAGTCTTTCTATGTTGCTTTTGACAAGAAGCATTGTACATTATGATCGGTTGTGAAGGCCTTTGATAGGTCCAAGACATACAAATCGTTATATGTTGAAGCTGACGTTAAAACTTGGTCCTCCGGGATGACATAGTCCTTTTTCAGAACATAGCACTTCTTGTTGTCAAATACAACCTTGAATTCTTTGTCACATATCTGGGAGACAAAAAGTAAGTTATTTTGAAGTTGTTGAATATAGTTTACCTTATCAAACTTCACTTTCTGGTTTCCCACTTCCCTTTGTGCAGTGATATATCCTCCTTTATTTCCAGCAAATGAAATGTGTCCTCCTTTAATTTGTTTGACATTTTACAAGAGAGACAGGTTCCTAGTCATGTGCCTTGATGCCCCGCTATCAACAATCCAGGTATTTGTAGTAGCACTATAGCGGACACCTTGCACATTCAAAGGAAATGATTAGTTTAGGTTAGGGACCCAAGCCTTAACTGGCTTGGATGACCCAGAGGAATCACACATCATAAACTCTACCCACTGTCCATTTGAGGGTGAGGGCAAATCATTCTTCTTCTTGTTCTCATTATCAGACACTGGACTTGATTTTTCTTTCCATAAGCTAGTTTTGTG
>BJCM01214672.1:0-26963 GCA_018326385.1 Flaveria bidentis | reverse complement strand
CCAAGAGCTGGTTTGCCCTTCAGATATCTGAATATCCTCTTGACTGCATTCACATGTGATTCTTTTGGATCAGCTTGATATCTAGCACACACACAAACACCAAACATAATTTCAGGCCTACTGGCTGTGAGATACATAAGTGAACCGATCATAGATCGATAGTGAGTCTGGTCCACTAATTTAGCTTCTGGATCAGGTCCAATCTTCACTTTAGTATCCACAGAGGTTCTGATAGACTGACAATCAGCAAAGTTGAATTTCTTCAACATAGTTTCCACGTATTTTGATTGATTGATAAAGATTTCATCTGCTGTTTGCTGGACTTGCACCCATAGAAAGAAAGTAAGTTCCCCTATTGCACTCATTTGGAATTTTGAATGCATAAGGTCTTCAAACTCTTTACAGAGTTGCTTGTTTGTTGAGCCAACATGTCTTTATGTGATATCATCCATATAAATCTAGACTAACAACATGTCTTTTCCTCTTCTTTTTCTAAAGAGAGTCTAATCAATCATTCCTCTTTCATATCCATTTTAAGGAAGAAAGGATGATAGAGTCTCATACCACTTCCTTGGAGCTTGTTGAAGTCCATACAGAGCTTTTTTCAAGCTTGTAAACTCTGTGAGGGAAATCTGGATCTTCAAAACTAGGTGGTTGACTCACATAGACCTCCTCAGCAATCTTTCAATACAACAAGGCACACTTCACATCCATTTGATAAACAATAAATTTCATGGACGCAGAATATGCTAGAAAGATTCTGATTGCTTCTAATCTGGCAACAGGTGCAAACACTTCATCATAATCGATCCCTTCTTCTTGAGTGTATCCCTGTGCCACTAATCTTGCTTTGTTTCTGATGATGATCCCTCTATCACCAGTCTTGTTCCTGTACAACCATCTGGTATCAATAGGGTATTGTCCTTCGGGAAGATCTACCAATTGCCATACTTTTTGCTTCTTGAATCAGAGCAAGTCTTCCTGCATTGCTTCAATCCAGATATTGTCTTGAAGAGCCTCTTTGATGTTCTTGGGTACTGTTTGACATAGAAAGCATGAGAACAAACAGAGGTTTCCAATACTGGACTTGCTTCTTGTTACCCTCTCATGAAGTTCACTAATAATGGTTTCAACTGGAGGATTCTTGTGTATTCTGGTGGTTGGAATGGAGTCACCAGCAATGGTTACATCAAGATTGGAGACATTCAGTTCATTATGGTCAGAGGCACCTTCATCTTGTACTGTTGTGGAATTATGAAGATAGTCAGACTCCGTTTCAGTTCCTGCTTCAGCTTCAACAACACTGTGATTGCTTTCATCATTTGATGTTCTTTGTGTTTTAGTTGGAGGAGTAGCTTGTTTTTTATTTCTGATCTCAGTTGACAGATCATCTGTGTGTGATGGTAATAGGCTTGGACCTCCATCAGTTGAAACACTCTAGTTTTGTGATGGTTGACTGATAGGATCAGGTTGGAGAGGAACATCTTCATTCATGTATTCAGTAGATGTAGGAGGAATCAATGGAAAGTCATTTCTTCTTTCTATAGCTGAAGAAGTGTCACCTAAATGGAGATTTCCTACATCAGACAAGTGAAATTGATCAAATAAATTTGTAAATGAGTCAATATCAAACAACTAGTCGGGACCATTTGTAGATTTGAGAAACGAATGTTCCTTGAATTGAACATTTGTTGATTCATCAATAATGTTAAATCTAGGACTAAACACTCTGTAAGCCTTTGAAACAAAAGAATAACCTACAAACAATCCTTCATCAGACTTAGATAAAAACTTTCCCAAATAGTCTCGGGTGTTTAATATTGATACAAGACTACCAAATGATTTAAGAAATCCAATGAATGGATTTCTATGAAAGAGCAGTTCATATGGAGTCATGTTGCTTTCTTTTTACAATTAGAGTTCAATTTGTACAAAGCATGATGTATTAACTGCCTCTGCCCAGAAGGTGTTGGCAGCTTAGCATCAGCTAGCATTGTTCTTGCTGCTTCAATTAGTGTTCTATTCCTCCTTTCAGCTATCCTATTTTGTTGAGGAGTTTTAGTTGCACTGAATTGATGAGCAATGCCTTTGGTTGCACAAAAAGAACTCGTGTCTTCATTTTTAAATTTAGTTACATTTTCACTTTTGATTGTTTTGACCTTAAGATCAAGTGGATTTTCAATATTTGTGATAAAGTTTTGTATTATTTGGGATGCCTCATTTTTATGAAGTAAGCAGAAAACCCATGTAAATCGTGAAAAGTCATCAATGATCACCAAACAATATTGTTTCTTTCCAATACTCATGACATGAGTTGGTCTAAACAGATCCATATGAAGTAGCTTCAATGGAGTATTGTTTGTGTTCACCAGCTTGGATTTATGAGAAGATTTGTGTTGTTTTCCTTTGAGGCCCACTAAATAGTGATCAACAAAATGAAATTCCTTTTAAGGAAGACCAATGACATGGTTTCCTTTGACCAATCTGTTCATGTTTTTAAAGTTTGTGTGCCCCAAACGTCTGTGCCAAAGCTGTGACTCATCAATTGATGCTTTTGACAAAAGACATGTTTCTTCTTTAGGTGATGCAGAACACAGGTTTAAAACATAAGTATTATTCTTCCTCGGGGTCTTTAGGACAACCCATTCTTCTGTGATCTAAAATCCAGGTTTCAGAATGTAGCAATGAGTGTTAGTAAAGTGAGTTGAATATTTCTTGTCACAGATCTGAGACACGCTTAGAAGATTGAAGTTTAGTTGTTCACAGTGTTCACTCTGTCAAAGCTCAGCATCCTATTTGTCATAGATCCTTCACCTGTAATTCTACCACCCTGTGAATCTCCTCCAAATTCTACAGTAGTTCCTTGTATATGCTTGAATTCATGAAGGAGGGAACGATCTCCAGTCATGTGTCGGGAGCATCCATTGTCCACGTACCATAAGCTATTGGACCTGTGTGGATGAACCTGCAATCAAAAAGAACTAATTAGAATAAGTAACCCAAGCCATGATGGTCTTAGGTTTCCTATTCCTATTCATAATGGTGACTTCTTGGTATTTCCCTCTAAATTGTGGTTTAGATAGAGGTGTCCTGGGAGATTTTTAGTAATGACTAGGTTGAGTCATCTCATCAATATCCCTGAAGATTCAGATGAGTATTAAAACCTTTGGTCTCTGTTTCTTTGTAGAAATTTAACCTGTTTTTCATTATCAAAAATTACTTTTTGTTTGGGAAGGTTAATTTTGGGTTTCATTGTGTGATGTTTTCTTTGACCCTTCCACAATTCCTTTAAATTGCTCCTGTCATTTGTAGATCTAGATATGCTAGATTGATTTTTGTGAAAATGAGGTCTGACAATATGTTTCACAGTAGATGTTTTTGAGATGGGCTTGTTTTGGGGAATTCTTAATCCCTTCTGATTGAAGTAACAATCAGATGTATTGTGATTGTTCATATCACAGACTGAACAATATTTGTTAAAATAATAGTTTTTGGTTGAGTGGTTGTTCATTTCACATATAGAGCAAAATTGATTGTAAAAGCACTCTTTTGTTTTGTGATTGAACATATCACAAATGTCACAATACATTTGTTTGTTGCTTGAATCAGATTTTGATTTGTGGGACTCAGGTGATTTTCTCATTTGCTGCTAAGCCACTTTCTTTTGTTTCTTCAACCCTTTCTTGACCTCTTTTTCAAATTGATCAACATGTTCTTTGTTGCATACATCAAAACCAACACCCTGTCATAATTTTGAAGATTGGGGGCCTGACAGAGTTTTACATGTTGAAACAAGTGATCTCTTTTGTTTCTTTTGCAATGAAACCTTGTCTGATTTGCTTGATTTGTTTGGAGATATAATCTCATTATCAGAACTGCTTTCAGCAGTGGGTTTCACTGACTTCACAAACTTCTTTTTACCTTTTAGAACAGAAGGTATGAACTCTATAAATGGAACAATTGCCTTTACGGGGCTTGTGGGTTTGATGACACTCACTGCCTTGTCTGAACACTCTTTGATTTTGATTGTGTGTCCTAATCTAATTTTATCCTCATTGGTTTCAATGTAAACATTTGGTTGGTTTTGAGGATTTGTGATCTGTTTTACTATAGATTTTGGTTCCATAGTTTTAGTTTCAATTTCCTTATTGATTGTGACAGATTCAGGCATGACAGTGTAGTTGTCATTATATGGTGGAGGACATGAATTATACCCAATTCCAGACATGTCCTTGGGATCCTTTTGAGAATCAAGCATCTCTTGCAGCTTGACTGAAGACAGTTGAAACTTTTCAAGTTTCACTTCAGTAAGTGTATGTTCAGCCTTAGATTGAGCTCACTTTTCAGTCAGTAGCTCATTCTCAGTTGCAAGAGTGTATTTTTCTCCATGCAGTTTTCAATGTCAGAGATGAGAGATTTCATTTTGATTTCAAAGCCTTTTATCTCTATTTTCATCATCTTTGACTTCACCTTTTCCTCTTTAATTTTATCTGCCAGTTTATGATGTGTTCTCTATAACCTTGTAGTTCAGTAATACATTTTTCACTATAAAGGTTAGATTTTACCTCAGTAGGCATTGGAGATGGACCATCGTTGATGTGAGCCATAAGTGCATGATTTTGAAATTGAGGCTTGACTTCCTCCGCATACAAGCTACAGTCACATACTCCATCTTGCTTTATCATAAGAGCATTTGCAGATGACTGACTGCTTCCATGAGTTTGGTTTGTCAGTTGAGGTTGATTTTGATATGATTGATGTTGTTGTGGATGATGATACTGCTGCTGATGATTATTGGAGTGAAAGCTTGAGTTTGACTGTGAGGATGACTGGCTTTGAGAATTTCTTTGAAAGTTGTTTCTTTTAGGGGCATTGCATTCTCTGGAGAAGTGACCAGCCATGCCAAAGTTGAAGCATTTCACTTTGGATTTATCATATCCAAGCTTTGAATTTTCATTAAGGATGAGCTTTCTGCCTTTTCTGAAAAATTTCTTTGCTCTCATAGCAATCATGACCATTTGCCATTGTAGATCCATTTCTTCTACATCATCTGGATCCATTTCTTCTAAGTCTTCCAAGATTAGATATGTTGATATGATTCTTCCTCCTAAATATGCTTTAAAGCTTGCAACAAAGGCACTGTAAGTTGCCTTTTGTTCTTTGGATCTTAGGTCATTAGGAGTGCTTGTAGGAGCAGTAGTGACTCTGGATGCTTAGGATGATGTTGATGGATGATTAGTTTATGGATTTGCAATGAACCCTGTGGTATTCAGCTGATCTCTTGAAGAGATGAAATCATCCTCCTCAGTAATGAAGGCATTTTCCATATTATGAGATTCTGATGGAAATTTGTATGCCTCAATCACTTTGGGTCCTCCCAAGTTTCTGCTTCTTTCATCTAACTCCAATGCTTCTATCTTGGCTATCATTATGTCCAGAGTTGAACACTCAAGATCAAGAGTGTTCTTTAACATTGTCACATTTTGTTTCCAGGTCTCTGGAAGACTGTGCAACATTTTCTTGTTTAATTCCTTGACCTTGTAAGTGACTCCCATGAATTTCAAGTGATTTACTAACTATATAAATCTGTGCAGTTGTTTGGATATGGACTCCCCCTTGGAGTGATGAAATGTTTTGTATGGATTAACAAGCTTATCCTTGTTAATTTCTGCAACTTCACTGCTTCCCTCACACATAATTTGCAGTGCATCCCATACATCTTTGGCAGTACCATACTTCTCTAATCTTTTCAGCACATCCATTTTTAGTGCTTGAGTTAGGATAGAGTAAGCTTTCAGATCAATCTTGATTTTCTTGTAATCTTCATCTTCAAGAGTTAGATCTTTAATAGGTATCCTTGCTGTCTTGTAGATAACAGCTTGATCTGCAGACAGAGTGACAGGGATGTGTGGCCCCTTGCATATTGAGATCCAAAAATCAGGATCTACACCTGTAATGTAATTCATGAACCTGATTTTCCATTGTTTAAATTCAAATTTATGTTTAAGCATTGGTGGTTTTGGAGTATGACCAAGTTCTGAAAAACTATGTGAATCCAATTTAACAAGGTGTTTTAACTTGTAAAATATAGGTTAGGTAAGTTTTAAGATTAATTAGTCCGAATAGTCCAAATCGTTCAACAAATGCTTAGTAAATCAGATATGTTAATGTTTCTTGGTTTTTGTCGCAACTTTTGTTATATTCCTGTTCTTTGTATGAATCTGTAGGTTTTGTGTATAGCTCTTGATGGTGAGAACGTGTTGACTGAAGGTAGTTTTTAAGAGTATTTTCTGTTGTTTACTAAGTAGAGATGATAGAATACTCTATTAGCAACTCAATCACCAGATTAATCAAGTTCTATTTAGGTCTTAGGTAGATCCGAAAAAGAACCGAGAGCCAAAGCTCTGATACCAATTGACTGGGTAGTGAGATAGAGATTCTCACTTAGGATCGAATATAATGATTGAGTTAGTGATTGAAAGACGGAAACAAACAATCAATAAACATTCAATGCAGAATAAATGCTTATAAATGCTTTTTGTATTGATGAAGGTAAGTGATTACAGTAAATGTTAGGGTTTGAGCATAAAACAGTAATAATACACCTATTGAGTAAATGACAAAATATATTCGAATTGTTTATCAACTGTCACTTCATGTATGAGGTATTCTATTCTATTTATAGGCAGACAAGATGCCTTTTTACAAAATGACTAAACTACCTCTGACTTATACATCAGAACTAGTCTAAATCTTGATCCGTATTTATTCTTGTTTATCCGCATTGCCAGATGCGGATGAGATGGACTTGATCAACATTTCTTCACTTGATCAACATTTCTTCACTTGATCATCCGCATTAGTACGTTGGTCATCCGTATTGGGTAATGCGGATGAACAAATACTTGTGTGCATTCTTGTCCGGTCATCCGCATTGGCAAATGCGGATGAACAGAATCATTTCCGTATTACTCCTGGTCTTGCGCATTTGTTAATGCAGAAGAACACACTTGTCAGCATTTGTTCTTTGCCTTCCGCATTAACAAATGCGGTAAGCCAATACTTGGTTCTTCTATCAGCAGGATCTTCATCCGCATTAATACTTGGACTTGTTGGAATCCAGCAAAACAACCATCAACTCACCAATTGAATTGGCATGTATGATCCTTTTAGGGTGCAACAAAAAGAAACAACGACAACTACCAATAAACTACCCGCTAACCTATCCTAGTTTTTTGGTAATATGGCAACTAAAGTACTACTGAAAATGCTTGAAGTACAACTACTAAAAGCATATAAAAACTACACAAAGATCATGCGTTAAAAGAAAACAACTTAAAGAAACGTGGTTGAAGGTATCGTTGCATGCTTGGTTGTTCTATTTAATTTGTGAGTGTCTTCAAGGGTTATCTTGATCCACTTTTGCACTGACCCGGTTGGCGTATGATCCAGACCATGTGTATCTATTTCTGACCCGATCATACTAATGGTTAGCTTGACGGTTAATGGATTTGAATTGCCGATCGGTTGGCTATCAACTTTGTTCACTAATTTATAACATGAATTGCCATCTTTTATATACTTATGTATTGAAAACTATGGAAATCTCACCGACATTATGTTGACCTTTTATTTTTAACATGTTTCAGGAAATGCGCAAGTTTGATTGTCATCTTGAAGTTCTTTCACATCTAGGATTGGACCTAGCTAAATTAATGAAATGACTTGGTTTATTTACATCTTATGTTATGTCTATTTTCATATTTGAGACTTATGCTTGTAATGTTACATTTGAAACTTATAATTAATATAATTGGGTTTGATAATAGCGTTATGTGGCTGTGAACGATCTTAACACTCACATCTCGACGTTTCCGCCATCATAGTTGGGGTGTGACAGATTGGTATCAGAGCCCATAACTATAGGGATTTATGTTATTAGAAATGGTGACCTAGACTATAGCGTATGCATGAATCTCATAGAATTTTAATTTTATCTTGTAAAATGTATGGTTTGCATGCTACATAATGTTATGCCTTCTTATGTGCAATTTGATGCCTTAGCATAGGATTGCCTTATGAATGCTTAAACCTTGTTACCTGTCTCCCCTAAACTTATCTTTGACTCTTTGATTCTCCCTGAACATGAAGTCTCTTAATCTTATTCTAGACGACACGTGGGATCGTATACTTATTGTTTATGTCTTGAATCTTTAGACTTTATGTCTAATCTATACAAATCTCATCAAGGTTTTGATTTCATGAACCTAACAAATATTGTGTGACACATAGACACCTGTATTCCGGATTTACCGGAAAAAGGCCTTCGGGTTAAGGTAAGCACTTCGCATAAATCCTACGGGACTAGTTATGCTTACCTGGGGATTTCTGGGATGAGTGATAAACTATGGTCAGTATACATAAGTTTCTAAGGCAAATGGGTCAATTAATCTTGACGTGTCAACGTTTCCAAATGGTAAAATGGTAATGCGTTACCAAATGGAATCATTCCGCATGCCTTACAACTCTAAGCTTATTCTTGTTTAAATTACTATCCTTTGTTATCCTTATTCCCGTATCTTTGGAGTTCAAGCCTATACTTTCTAAACCGCGCATAAATCTGGAAAGATCCTTCACGGTCGAAGGCGCCGATGGAAAATTGATCGTCGTTGACGTCGTAATACGCAATTGTACCTTGAGCCTTAACGAACACAAGTTCTCCATTGACCTTATTCCTATGCAACTAGGAAGCTTTGATGTTATTATCAGCATGGATTGGTTAGCTAAGCAACACGCGGAAATTCTATGCTTCGAGAAGTGCATTCGAATTCCTTTACCGTCGGGAGATACTTTGAAAGTCTTTGGGGAGAAATAATCCTAAGGACTCAAACTTATGTCCTGCATCAAGACCCGAAAGTGCTTAAGTAAGAACTACGTAGCTTTCATGGCGTATGTAGTTAATACGAAAGCCAAGGGTAAGGAACTGAAAGACATTCCTTTCGTGCAAGATTTTCCCGAAGTGTTTCCCATGGATCTTAAGGGGTTACCTCCCATGCGAGAAGTTGAATTCAAGATTGACTTGATCCCTGGTGCGAACCCTGTGGCTAAATCACTTTATCACCTTTCACCGTTTCAAATGCAAGAACTAGCTAGTCAACTGCAAGAGTTGACCGATAAGGGTTTCATTCGTCCTAGTTCTTCACTATAGGGTGCACATGCTTCATTTCGTATGTGCATCGATTACCAGGAACTCAACAAGCTCACCATCAAAAACCGATACCCTCTTCCTCGAATCGATGATCTCTTTGATCAACTTCAAGGAGCAACCCAATTCTCGAAGATTGATCTACGTTCTGGGTATCATCAATTACGTGTCCACGATGAAGACATTCCAAATACTGCTTTTCGTACTCGATATAGACATTACGAGTTCATGGTTATGCCTTTTGTCTTGACCAATGCACCTGCCGTGTTCCTGGATCTCATGAATCAAGTATGTAAACCATATTTGGATAAGTTTGTGATCGTGATCATTGATGACATTCTTATTTATTCCAAGACGAAAATTGATCACGAGATGCACTTGCGACAAGTTCTCGAACTTTTAATGAAGGAGCGACTATACGCCAAGTTCTCTAAGTGTGAGTTCTAGCTAGAAGAAGTTTAATTCTTATGGCATGTGGTGAATAGCCAAGTAATTCACGTTGATCCTGCTAAAATAGAAGCCATTAAAAAATTGGTGTGTTCCCACAACCCCAACTGAGGTTCGTTCTATTATGGGCTTAGCGGGATATTACCGTAGGTTCATAGCAAATTTTTTGAAGATTGCTAAACCATTAACCCAAAAGAATCGACTTTTTGAATGGGGACCCGAACAAGAGCAGGCTTTCGAGACACTAAAACGCAAGCTGTGTAACACTCCTATTCTCACACTTCTCGATGGAAACAACGACTTTACCGTGTACTGTGATGCCTCTAATCAAGGTCTTGGTTGTGTTCTTATGCAACGAGGAAAGGTTATAGCATATGCGTCAAGACAATTGAAGGTTCATGATGTGAACTACACAACCCACGATCTTGAACTGGGTGTTGTTGTTTTTGCTTTGAAGATCTAGCAACATTATCTTTATGGGACGCAACGCATTGTCTAAACCGATCATAAGAGTCTCCAACACGTGTTCAACCAAAAGGATCTAAACATGAGACAAAGATGTTGGATTGAGTTTATTAGCGACTACGACTGTGACATTCGCCATCACCCTGGAAGGGAGAATGTTGTAGCCGATGCACTGAGTCGCAAGGTCCACAACACGACTATCTCACTTCAAGAAATCCGAGACTGAAGGCAATGGTTTGATACATTAGGGGAATTTGATACCGAGCTTCATGTGGATATCAACAAGGCTACTATCATGCTTCAAAACATAAGGATTGATAGTGATCTCGAGTTATGCATTCGCGAGGCTCAATAAGCGGCGTTAACCGACGAAGGGAAAGATGACGATT
Source organism: Flaveria bidentis (assembly GCA_018326385.1). Taxonomy (NCBI): domain Eukaryota; kingdom Viridiplantae; phylum Streptophyta; class Magnoliopsida; order Asterales; family Asteraceae; genus Flaveria; species Flaveria bidentis. Next base: position 16,457 of record BJCM01214672.1, on the reverse strand, counting down.
TGGTGTTTAATGTTCGGTCACAAATGGAGACAAAACCGAACGGCATGTGGTACTTATTGAATTGACTTTGGATCCCGAATCATGATAACCTTCGACACTTCATTATGAACGAAGCTCATCAAACCCGATATTCCATTCATAATGGCTCCGATAAGATGTACATGGACCTGCAGGGTCAATACTGGTCGCCTGGAATGAAGAAAGATATAGCATCCTATGTTTCCAAGTGTCTCACATGTACAAGGGTCAAAGCCAAGCACCAACGACCAAGTGGTTTACTTGAACAACCTGAAATCCCTATATGAAATTGGGAACATATATCCATGGATTTCATAACCAAGTTACCTCGTACTTCTTGTGGTCATGATAGTATATGGGTGATTGTTGACCGTTTGACCAAAACGGCACATTTCATACCAATACGGGACACATACAAAGTTTCAAGACTGGCTCGCATCTACATTGACGAAATTATGAGTCATCATGGCGTGCCGTTGCACATCATATCCGACCGAGATGCTTGTTTCACTTCGCACTTTTTGTCGTCTGTGCAAGAACTCTTGGGTACTTAATTGGATTTAAGCATGGCTTACCATCCTCAAACTGATGGTCAAACTGAACGAACAATTCAAACCCTCGAGGATTTGCTACGTCTTTGTGTCCTTGACTTCGATGGTGATTGGGATACGCATTTACCGCTCGCAGAATTTTCGTATAACAATAGTTATCACTCGAGTATCAAGATGGCACCATTTGAAGCACTTTATGGTCGTAAATGTCGTTCACCTATCTGTTGGACTGACATTGGTTAAAACTTCATCACTGGTCCTGAACTTATATAAGAAACGACCGATAAAGTCTCCACAATCCGCAAGAACCTTGAAGTGGCAAGAAGTTGACAAAAGAGTTATGTCGATAAGCGTCGTAAGTCGTTGGAGTTTCAAGTTGGCGACAAGGTTCCTCTTAAGGTTTCACCGTGGAAAGGTGTTGTTCGCTTTAGGAAGAAGGGAAAACTGGCTCCAAGATTTGTAGTACCTTTTAAAATCCTGAAAAGGATTGGGAAAGTGGCTTATAGACTAGAACTACCTTCTGACCTTAGTGGAGTTCATTCTGTGTTCCATGTCTCAAATTTGAGAAAGTGTTTGGTCGACGAGAGTCTGCATGTTCCACTGGAAGACATTCAGATCGATGAGTCATTGCACTTTGTTGAGAAACCTATTGAAATTATGGATCGCATTATGAAGAAGACTAGAACCACAACTACTCCAATTGTCAAAGTTCGTTGGGAGAATAAGTGTGGAGCTGAGTTCACTTGGGAGCGTGAGGACCACATGAAGGCAAAATACCCACATTTGTTCGCTTAGTTTATTCTTAATTTTGAGACGAAATTCTTTTAAGTTGAGGAGACTTTAACATATCGTATTTTTGGGTTAATAAAAAGTTAACGCTGTTTATTCTTGTAAGGACTATTGTTATCAAATACGAAACTCATTGGGTGCTTATGCTTATTGCTTTAATTTGTCCTTAATTTTTTATATGAAAGTTGATAATGTTAATTATTACATAATAAATAAATAGCAACAATAATAATAATAATAATAATAATAATAATAATAATAATAATAATAATAAGTTTTACAAGTTAGAAAGTTAAATTATATAAAACTTAAAGTTTGATTAAATTCAAGGGGCCATTTTGTTAATTTAGAAACTTTAACACTAAAGTTTGGGCATAAAATAATAAATTTAAAAACAACAGGGACCATTTGTGTAAATAAATTAAACCCAACCCAAACCCCCCATTTGAACCGCAATTCCAGCAGCCAACGCCAGCGAAGCTCCAGCGGCCCTCCGGCCACTCCAAAACCCCCAAATTTTGTCGTTTCATGAGCTAAAAACATCTCGAAACCATTCTAGAACTCAAATCGAACTTAAACACATCGTTTAATCAAGGTTAAAGCATCGGTTATCACCTAAACAATCGCATAACCGAAGCCTTAAATCGTATAATTGTTTGAGCATTTACACCTAATAATAATCTAATTAAACAAACCTGAATGATCATCTATCAATCCCTAATCGAATACAACTCACAATTCTACCTGAAACAAACACAAACATCTCCTTTGATTCTCTCCATTAACCGCGACCTGCAACAATTCGAATACTATAATCAAGGCTTCAAAACTCGAAATTAACATAGGGTTTTTCATCCTTAAGATCATTAGAAACTACTTGTGCAACAAATTTGATTAACATCGTCGTTTGGGTACCAAACCAGTGCTACGTTAGTCGTGACCTGGTCATCATTTGTTCTTATCAGTTTTTACATCAAATCAGGTAATTAAACATTGCTATACACTCGATTTTAGTTGGGGATCAAAAGCCCTATAATCATTTCTGTTAACAACATTGATTGATACATCAATTTGATCTATGATGAATCTAGGATTATTAAGGAATTTTGGGATTTATTTGGTTAGTGTATTTAGAATTAAGAAATCATCTTTAAACGCGGCTGAGGCCTTTGGTTCACTGGAAAGACACTCAACCCATACAAGGGAGGTCCCCGGTTCGAATCCGGGGAACCTCATCTATTTTTTAGGCCTTTTGGTCTCTAAAATTATTATTAAAAATTTCTAAACATTATAAAGAATCATTTAATAAACTATATTAATTAAAAAACCACTTAATTATTTTTTTCGTAATTTATTTATAATAAAAATATATATATAATACTCTTATATTTTTATTTATTTAATATACTAAAGCTAATGTTATACTTAGCTTGATTTTTATAAAAATTACCCTTAAAATACTAGTTTAATTTACAAAAATTATTGTTTAAAATATGCTTATTTTATGTAGTTATGAAACCTTTTTAAATTTTATAAAATTATTATAAATGTTTCTTTTATTTCATACCTTTAAATATAATAATAATATATTGATCTCAAGAAATATAATTGATTCTCATTTGTTAAAATATAATTATTTGACAAAACTCCAAAAATCCATTAAAAACCCTAGTTCTCGTTAAATCGTTAAACTTAATATTAAACTGAAGTCTTGTAATTATATAACTAGGTGTCTCGTGACGATTTACGTTGAAACGACGCTTATCATTGACCTTATTAATCGTCAATTATATATTTTTGGTCATGTGAGTATTTCTATACCCCTTTTTCCATATATTCACACTTTGGGGTGAAACATGTTGCTTTATAATCATTGCACTTGTAAATTCGTTTGATCCTTGTAAACTCTTGGCAATTCAATTATATGTTTGGTTAGTTGATCTTTGTAATTACCATGTATTGATGATTATATGTACAATCATTAACTATTGCTAGCCTGGCGACATCATAGATCTATGGGCTTGACAAGCCTGCTTTGTTAATACAAGTACACTTAGCTAATCGTATAAACTTGTAAACGTGGAAAACTTGTAAACTGCCAAGGTTTGATTGTGCATCTGTCTTACATTCCTAATTACTTTGTTCACTAATTTATAACATGAATTGCCATCTTTTATATACTTATGTATTGAAAACTATAGAAATCTCACCAACATTATGTTGACCTTTTATTTTTAATATGTTTCAGGAAATGCGTAAGTTTGATTGTCATCTTGAAGTTCTTTCACATCTAGGATTGGTCCTAGCGAAATTAATGAAATGACTTGGTTTATTTACATCTTATGTTATGTCTATTTTCATATTTGAGACATATGCTTGTAATGTTACTTTTGAAACTTATGATTAATATAATTGGGTTTAATAATAGCGTTATGTGGTTGTGAACGATCTTAACCTTCATATCTCGATGTTTCCACCGTCAAGGTTGGGGTGTGACATCTTCAACCCAAAAAAATGATGGTAATTTGGCTGCTGATAACATAGTTCTTGCAGCTTCAATTAGAGTTTTTTTCGTCTTTTAGCAACTCCATTTTGTTTTGGAGTTCCTATATAACTAAATTATCTAGCTATCCCTTTTGAATCACAAAATTCATTCAGTGTACGATTGTAGAATTCAGTTCCATTGTCATTTCGGATGCACTTGATTGTTTTGTCAGGTTAATTCTCCACTGTCAATTTTATTAGGAAATGAGGTGTCTCATCTTTGGTTGCTGAGAAGAAAACCCATGTAAATCTAGAGAAATAATCAGTAATACGACGTCCTAAACTCAAAACATTAATTGGACCAAAAAGATCCATGTATAATAACTGAAGGATAGAATCAATTTTTGTATGAGCAACGGGTTTATGAGGAAGTTTTTAACGCCCAGAATAAAGTCAAAACGAGCCAATTGATAATAATAGGCTTAGCCGAGATTATTTAAAGAAAATAAGCGAGAAATAGAGTACGAACTGAGTAGACCTCGCGGGTTATGTGTTCGGTGAGTTTAAGGTCTCGGGAACGCCTGATATATATAAACGAATTAGCTTGAGCCACTCTCATTTGCAACTCAACACCCAGTTTCTAGAGAGAGAAAGTTGAGAGAATGTGGAGATTCAAGGCTTATTTGATCAAGAGATTGAAGATCAGTGTTCGTGGATATCCAAACATCAAGGAAAGACCAAGAATCTAGGTAAGAAACTTAATTTAATCGTTCCTTTTGATGTAAACCTGGATTCTAGGGCTTGGGGTTTTTGAAAGTGGCAAATAATCACCCAAAACTCACGTTTTTGTGTAATAAAACATGTAAGAAGCTTAGATATACCTTATTAGGTGATAAACCAAGGTTTTGGGTGTAAAAGATTGAAGTTTTAGGTAAAAAAATGGGTTGGTTTGTAATTTCAGCCCATTCAGCGAAACTAGGTGTTCATCCAGCGAAGTTATGTAGTCATCCGGTGAAACTATGAAGAGTTTCTGTGAAACTGTAGTTTCGCTCATAATATCACAGACCTAGATATCCAACAAAAGTTGGGCGAAAGTGGTGCGAAGATACCGGCGAAACTGCCGGCGAAACTGCCAGCGAAGGTGGTAGCGAAACTACTGGCGAAACTACTAGCAAAACTGCTGATCATGCAGTGAAATTAGGCGGAAATTAACTCCTTTGAGTGTTAACTTATTTGCAGGCTATGTAGTGCGACCCTTGTTTTGAAAGCTTGATTGAGAAGTTTCTCACTGAGTCCACGTGAGTTCTAGACCCCCTATTTTAAAGGTTTTGAACTTGTTTTGGGCTAGAAATGCATACTAAATATACGATTTAAATAACCAAGATTTTAAGAGGGTTTAACAGGAAGATTGATTTTTCTATAATAAAATGTGTAATGTAAATGTTCTAAAATAAAAAAAATCATGTTGACCTGGCAACGCGACCCCAGCTAGGGGTGTTGCCCCTTGGACCCCAGTAGGGGTTGCTACCCCTACGACCCCGCTGTCAGGGGCTACCTCCCCTGAACCCCCTGTCTCGCGGTGGGTCAGTTTATGATCTATGATGATTTGTTCTTGTGGTGCATGTGTATGTGTATGTGAATGGATGATGCATGATGTGTGATGGGGTATGTTATGTTTATGTTATAATGTATTAATATGGTATGTTGACTTCATGTTCCTATTATGCGTTATTTTTTTATTTACATGTTATGATTAAGAAATGAACGTGAAGTATTATGTAACGAAAGCAGAAAGATAATGAAAGAGGAACATAGACAATGAAAGAATGCATGCATTAATGAATGCTGAAATGAAAAGACTTGCTTGAAAATGTAAGGAGGTGTACGACTCTAAAATGTCGTTAGCTCAACCGTAATTGGATTAGCTGACCCGTAAGGATACACAAGGGTCTCGTCTTTGTGACAAGCCAAACGTATAGCTTACATTATGACCTTGGATGTTTACCCCGGTGTTCTTGCCAGGCTATGTGCATTATGGAAGTCTTATCAACTTTGGCCTGGTACCCATTTTGTATAGTTTGGGGTAAACTTATGTATGGAATCCTTGTTGCTTGCCCCGGTGCTCATGCTAGGCTATGTGCGTTATGAAAGTCTGATAAACTTTGGCCCAGTACCCATTTTGTGCTTATGTTTGGGGTACAGTATACATGTGGGATCTTTGTCCCTTACCCTAATGCTGGTGTCAGGCTATGTGCATTATGGACGTCTTTTTATAAACTTCGTCTCAGTGCATGCTTTGTGCTTATGTTTGTGGTATAGCTTATGACACTTATCTGGAAAAATGAAAGAAAGATGGATAATGAATGGTAATGGAAGATAATGATGATATTAAATATGTGTACGTATGATGTATGATCACGCATGAAAGTAAAGAATGGTTTTAAATGAAAGAAAAGTATTTTATTTATAAAACTAGAACTCACTCAGCAACACTAACATTTATGTATTTTCCAGTTGGCATATAATGTTGTTGAGGATGGCATGGGGCAGCTACTTGGTATTTTTGGGATGGCATCCATTTGTTTAAATTATGATGTTTTTGCATTGTATGCGAACAAACAATATTTTGTAATGATTATGAATGTTGTATTATTTTGAAAAGCAATGAATGAAATGATTTTAAATTATTCTACTGCATTGTTTTAGTACACTTAAATATATGTTTTATGTTTTATGTGTGATGATTGACCAGCTGTAAGCGTCCTGGGAATGAGGCCTTACAAAGTTTATGTTGTTTACCTTTTGAACATTACAGAGAGTGTTTAGTTAATTGAATTCTTTCAATAGAAGCCTTACAAAATGATTTCCTTTGACCAACTTGTTCATATTTTTAATGTTAACGTGACCAAGACGACGATGTCATAACAATAAATTACTATCTAAGGCTTTGGATAAAAATCATAATTTAGCTACAAATGAAAGGGAACCATTAATATCAAGAAAAATATGTGTCTTATCTCTTGGAGTTCTTAATAAGACCCATTCTTCAGGAATTACAAATCCAAGTTTTAGAATTAGACATTCTTTGTCAGCGAAGTGTGTTGATATTGTTTGTCACAAATTTGTGAGACACTTAACAAGTTATGTTTAAGTTCTCTACAAAATTGACATCCCTAAATCTTAACACACCATTTGACATTGTACCTTTCTTTGTAATCTTACCACCTTTGTCTTCCGCATTTATAACATATCCTTCGTTGTATGGTTTTATGTTATGTAACAGAGATATATTATCAATCATATGCCTTGAACACCCACTGTCAATGTGCCAAACATTGTTGATGCTGAGTCTAGAATGTTCCAGCAAGAATAAAAGATTTATTCAGTTTTAGGAACCCAATCTATGATAGACTTGAGACACCATTTTCATCCAAATATGATATTGATTTCAATACCATATCTCTTTTATCATTGAAAAAATATAATCTTCAACAATATTAGTTTTTGATGAAGTTGTTTTAACATTCAATTCTTGAATTGGCTTAATCAGTTTCTTGAATATATTTTGTGTTGAAGCTAGATGAATTATCATCATTGACATGAAAAGATTTCTTGTTGATATTATCTTTTTGCAAATTTATGTTTTTTGAAAGTTTCTGTTATTAGTAAATGAGTTTGACCGACCAAAATTCCATTTAAATTTGGCATTTATAAAGAATTGTTTTCCATTATTTGCAATAGAGTTGTGAAATTTTTGTTTACTTGTCAACGAACGATGATGATGACAATTTATAGCCATGTGATTTGGCTTTCCACACACATAACAACATTTATTGTAATACACATCATGTGTGTGAGTCGTGTTATCAAACTTTTGATGATAACATACACTTTTAACATAGAATCTGGCATTTCTTTGGCCTATAGATTCTTTAACAGTCTCTTGTTTTAATTTTTCATTTTGAAGTATCTTAATAGAATGATTCACTTATGATACAAACGAGGCTTTAAGTGTTGCCTTTTCCTTGTGAATTGAAAGTAATGGAGGAGAACCAGTTTCTTTTGTAACTGATCTACACAGATCTTGTTTCACATGGTTAGCAATAACAAAAGATTTATTTTTAAAGAAACTAGCATTTGTTTCTATAAAAATACATTCTTCTTTATCAATGTTGTCTTTTGAAACAAATCAGTTTTCAAGTCGGATACAGAAGGTGAAATTTGTTTCTTTTCATTTGTCTTGAAATCTATTTTGGATTTTAGTTTCTTTCTATTGTTAGAAAACTTTGAATAGTCATTTGAAACACTCAAAACATCTTAACTTTCATTAAACAATGATGATGAATAGCGGTGTTAAAAATATCAGAATCTGAATCCAAAATATCCGAAAATCCAAACTTCGGAGATATCCAAAAATTTGGATATCCGAACTTCGGATATCCGAAATTTCGGATTCGGATTTGGATAGTGATTTTGAGAATTTTCAGATATTTCGGATCTCCGAAATATCCAAAATATTTTTATAAAAACTTAAAAATATAAAATATTAATTAAATATTTCGAATATTGTAGATATTTCAGATGTTTTAATAAAAACTTTGGATATATGAAATAAATTTTAATAAAATTTATTATTTTTTATAATTTTTATTAAATAATACAATTTTTTTTGAAATTTGGATATCCGAACGGATATCCGAATCCGAATCCGAAATTTCAGATATCCGAATTTCAGATTCGATAGTTAAATTCACTATCCAAAAATGAACACCCTTAATGATGAAATACATGGAGATATATCATTACAAGTTTTATTTTTCTTAAAATCTATTTCATCATCACTTTCGCATTCTTCAACCAACTCGTCCATTTTCACACTTTCTACGAAAGAATTGTCATGACTAATTTTAATTTTAGGTTTTATGACAGGTTCAACAATCAATGCAATATTGATTGAAGGTGTTAAGTCAGACTTTGGTTGAAAACCTAATCCATAGGTCCTTTCATCACTCATATTAATTTATTAAGCAAAGAGGTATAATCATGATTAATCGGTGGTGCAATGTAAGAGTAACCAACTCCTCTATTATTACCATTGATTTTCTGAGTAATTTGAGACTTGATTATACCTTCAATCATATTTGAAAATAATTCAAAATTTTCAACAATCAATTTTTAAGATGGAGTTCACTGTTTAATTTGTTAATTTCTAAAGAAAGTTCATTATTACGATTTGTCAAATTCTTTATGTTATAGTCATTATCATAAAGATTTAATTTTGATTGATAAATCAATTTGTTTGAGCCATCTATCATTTCTTTGAAAACTTTTAATTAGTTTTATATTTATGTGCTTGATATTAAAGTTTCTCAACTTCTAATATCAAACGCTCATTGTGAACTATGTATCTTTGTACCTTTTCAATGCAATATTAGAATAAAGATTAATATATACCTCATCAGTTTTAGCTTGCTTCTTTGTCTCCTTATGGACAACATTCACCATGAAGGCCTTTTAACTTGTCTTCGGTGCTTTAGATGCTAGAGTATCTCAACAACATTATCTTGTATGTCTTGAGTAGTATCTGGAGTATTCTCAACAACTTGGACCTTTTCTTCTGTTATAGCTGGAGTTGACTCAACAGGTTTGATATTTTCTTCCTTTTCAGCTGGAGTTTACTCAACAGCTTTTTCTTCCACTATGATCTTCTGAGCTAGAGTTATCTTAACAACTACCTTCTTAAAATTCAGCACATCTTTAGTAATGACTTCTTTCACATTCCTGTCTTCAGCTTCAACTTTCTCAACCACAATAACTTTTTCTCTAGCAAACATATCACTAATCAAATTATCAAAAACAAATTCAGTAAATGGATTTTCTTCAACATGCTCTTCCACAGTTTGAATCTCAGCCAATAGAGAAGTAGACAATTTGATATCCAAAGCTTCCATTTGATCTGACCAATCATAATCCTCATTTGTTTGAGACACAAGTGCTTTGGTCATAGATGAGCTAGCTTGATCATTCTTTGTTTCAACCTTTATAGTTATCATGTTCATGTCATGATCACTCTTTTTTATTCTGACTCATTTGCATTCTTTGGCAAAATGACCAGGCTTATCACAGTTATAACATCTCAAGTTAGACTTATCAAACCTAAAATTATGTGGGTTATTAAATATTAAATAGCTTGACAAAGCCTTTTATGGTATCCATGAAGCCCCATGAAAGTGGTATGAGACTCAATCATCTTTTCCTCTTAAGCACGAGTATGAAAAAAGGAAAGATTGATCAGAGTCTCTTTAGAAAAATAAAAGGAAAAGAAATGTTGCTAGTCTAAATTTTTTTGGTTGATATCATCTTTGGCTCTACAAACAAGCTTCTTTGTACAGACTTTAAAAACCATATGCATTCTAAATTTCAAATAAGTGCAATAGGGGAACTCAGATTCTTCTTAGGAGTACAATTCCAATAAACAATAGATGGAATCTTCATCAATCAATCAAAATATATGGATACAATGTTGAAGAAATTCCACTTTGCTGATTGTCAGCCCATCAGAACTCCAGTTGATACTAAACTAAAGATTGGTCCAGATCCAGAAGGAAAATTACAAACTCATTATCGATCTATGATAGGGTCACTTATGTATCTAACAACCAGTAGGCCTAATATTATGATTGATGTTTGTGCATGTGTCAGATATCAAGCAGGTCCCAAGGAATCACATGTGAATGTTGTAAAGAGGATATTCAAATATCTTAAGGGTACACCTGCCCTTGGGTTATGGTATCCAAAGGAATGAGACTTAAATCTCTATGCCTACACTGACAGTGATTACAGGGGATGCAACTTCAATAGGAAATCCACTTCTGGTGCTTGTCAATTGCTTGGTCCTAGACTGGTCTCCTAGCAGTGCACGAAGCAAACAAACATGTCTGTTTCTACAGTAGAAGCTGAGTATATAGTAGTATTAGCTTGTTTCTCTCAATTTCTCTAGATTCAAAATCAGAAGCTTGACTATGGTTTTAACATCTTGCACACTCCAATTTATATTGATAACACAATAGCAATGTTTATCTGAAGATCATGTATAGGTTGGACTCACCTTTAGATTTGTATTTTGTTTCCTTTTTCATGTAATAGGATTTATGTTAGATTTCGTTTGTAAGTTGTTATGTTTTGATTATCCTTTTTGTAGTCCAGCGAAACTGCAGTTTCGCTCACAGCTAGCTAATAGTTCACCCGGCGAAACTATAGTTTCTTCCGGGCGAAACTACTGTTTCGACAGCACAGTTTCGCTTGCAGCGAAACTGTCTGCGAAACTGAGACTGCTTTATATAGATCTCTTTGTGTTCATTATTATCCATCCTTGCAAATACCCTAATCGAATATTTCTGTTGCAAGAGGCTACTGGAAGATTGTGTTTATTGAATATATTGAGCTTTTTCATTCCATTAAGTATTGTTGCTTATTGAATCATCTATGAATACTTTTTGGTCTTCTTGAGTTCATTAAATCTTTGTGTGTGTTGTTTGTGTTTGGTGTTGAACGATTCAAACCATCTTCTTCACTGTAAAACTGATCAAATGGACCAACAGGTGCTAGGTCATTGGCACCAAATGGGTCTTGAAATGCAAGAAAAAAGACCAATGAGTCATATTCAGGAACAAGGCTTGACTTGTAGTTCAAGGATTTCGACAAGTCGAGGGAATTGATTACAATGAAGTATTTGCACCTGTGGCGGGAAATGGAAGCCATCCGTATCTTCGTAGCCTATGCCTCTTACATGAAGATTAAAGTCTATCAACTGGATGTAAAGAGTGCATTTCTTCGTGGTGAAATCCGGGAAACAGTGTATGTCAGTCAACACAAAGGATTTGAGGATCCATATCATCGGGACAGAGTTTACAAACTGGATAAAGCTCTCTACGGGCTTCATCAAGCCTAGAGAGCATGGTATGAAAAACTCTCAAATCACGTTGTGAAGAATGGATTTCGCAGAGGTGTAACTGACTGTACACTGTTCATCAAAGAAAAGGATGGTGATCTACAGCTTGTTCAGATTTATGCTGATGATATAATCTTCGGCTCCAAGAATGAAGACTTATGTAAAGAATTTGAAGCAGTAATGAAGGCAGAATTTGAAATGAGTGCCATGGGAGGGATGAAGTTCTTTCTCGGGTTACAGGTAGATCAAACACCAAAGGGAATATTTCAACATCAGACCAAGTATGTAGGGGATATTCTCAGTTGGTTTGACATGGAGAATGCTTCTGCAGCTAGGACTCCACTTGCTATAAACCATGATGTAGTACCCAACGAGAATGGTGATCTGGTTGATGCCACCATGTACCAAGGAATGATTGGATCCCTCATGTACCTCACTGCTTCAAGACCTGATATCATGTACACGACGTGTCTATGTTCAAGATATGAGGCGAAACCAAAAGTTAACCGTCTTATAGGGGTCAAGAGGATATTTTGTTATCTGAAGGTGTTTGGATCGTGTACTGGACGATGTACTAACTGATAAACATGTATACCGAATCAAATAGTGCGGAATCCTATTTGGCTGGCGATCCAATCAGTGAGAACGCATGTAGAAACAATTATAGATTGAATCTAAACGTTAAGAATGATTTGGAATCGATCTAGTGCGATCTATGAACTTGGAACAGGTTCTTAGATGTCTCTGGACGGCTAGGGTACGTATGTATTTGAAGTGATCTCAATTCTTATGTTTTTCCATGAATTAAGTGGTATTTATAGGTTAGGGTTTCTCATTCGGGCGACTGAACCATTAGCATGGTTTAGTCGTGCGATTGAGCCTTGCGGTTGATCCATTCGTACGATTGAGTGTTCAGTCGTGCGATTGAGTCAATCTCATGTAACACTCGTGCGACTGATCTAGTCTCCTGGTTCAGTCGTGCGACTGAGTCATTCACATGAAGTTGTTCATGCGTATGGTCCATTAGCATGGGCCATTCAAATGAGAACTTCATATTACTAAGTTTGAATATATTTATTAATCATTACATTACTAAGATTAATTCAAAAAACTACAAACCTATATAGTCAGTTCAATAAGCGTTAAACTACTAATTAATGAAATAATAAACATTATAGGCACAACCACACATTGTATTTCATTAAGTACCCAATCTATTACATATGTGTAAGACAATAAAGACATATTACATTAAGCTTAGAAACTAGGTACACATATATCTAAAAACTCCCCCTTGGACCTAGATTCATCTATTGTCTTACATTCTTCATAAGCTTCTCATATTTCTTGTACTTCTCCTCTCTTGTAACTCCTGCATGTATTTCAAATGCAAAGCAACATCTGATCACGTTTTGGAATTGGAGGGCTTGTACAATATCTTGCGCGTCATAGAACAGTGGCCATTTGTATAAGGTGTAAACATCATCATCAGACAAGTTAGTGAGCGACATGGGGTCAAATACCCTAATCGTTTCCATATTTCCATTTCTATTCAGCACTATGACCGCCTCACCTATTCTCCAATTGTAGTACCACCACTTGAAGTGTGGAGTGAAGTCCTATGGCATTTCCCGTAGAGGGATTCTTGACATCGTTCGTAGAGGACTCCACTTCAGCACTACTTTTGGCTTTCCAATAATGGCATCAACTTCAGATCTTCTAATGTACCTTGTTGGTTGTTGAGGTTTGAAGTTGACCCACATGGTGTGGTACTCCCTATTTAAAGCAGCTTCAAACCAGCCTGACATCTTACGAGGGTCAGCGTATAGCAACTTCAACTTTGCTAGCTGGTTAAACTCAAAACCCGGAAGAGTCTTCAGATCGTGTGGGAATTTGAAGTACTCGATCGCTTTCTCTCTTTTAACAGCATAAACTCTAAGATCTTCAAAATAGGCCCATGCTATGATTTTGCCAGACACCTTGTGATGCTTCTTCACTTTATAGAGTTTGGTGTAGACAGTATACTTTGGAGCACTGCATTGGGCTCTAAGTTCTGCTGTTGACATCGGCATCTGAGGCTTGGGCTTGATCCTTAATCTTCTCGAACTCTTGCTCCATCTGATATTGTATCTCAAATGTATCTTTGACAAGAGTATCACCCAGATTGGGCACCACATTTCCCTCTTTGTCAGCATACTCGGGATAGTGCTCCGCAGTGACGTCCTCGATCTTGATCTCATCTATGTCATTCAGCTTATCGTCACTGGTTACTTCAAAGGTTGGAGCATCCTTGACAATCTCATTAGGATTGAGTCTGAATATTTCGGCCAATTGCTCATCAGTGTGATCATGAATTATTTCTCCCTCTTCTCGGGTGTAACTCACAGATCTCCTGATTATCCCTTGCAGATCAAGAATCATTGTGAGTTGGGTCTTGACCTGTTGAACTGGAGCAACGTCGTATTCATCTCTTTGAAAATTTGGATCTGCTTGATTTAAAACATGTAACACATCAACCATTAGTCAATAATCAAAACAGAAACACTTTGACAAAAGAAACATTATGTACATTAGTTTGATACAATATTCAAATACACATGATTTTAAATGACATAAGAAACTATGCATTACTCTTGTCTTGTATCATGTGTTCCTCTGCTGACAGGGCTGATGTAGAGGCACCTTTGTCTTGAGCTTTCTTGGTCCTCCTTTCACTTGCTGATGTGGCACCCATAGTAGATGTATCTCCTTCTCCTTCATCATCATCATCACCTGCATCATCATCATCACCTCCTTTAGTATTGTCACCTTAATTATCACCATCATCATCATCATCATCACTATTATCTCCATCTCCTTCTCTGATCTTTAGTGGCTCATCTTTGGATCCTTTGAGCCTCAACAAGAGCTTCTTGTTCTTAGCTTCTAAGTCCTGTATCCCCTGTACAGAGGATGTCTGCATCTCTCTCAGCTCTGTGATCTCATGGGTTTGAGCCTTAATCCTCTAGGCTTGGGAGGCATTAAGCTCCATCAGCTGATTAAGCTGAGTAGCTCTCTAGTCATCCGTCGCCAGCAACTTCAGAACCAACCGGTTTAGGTTAGCCAACTGCTCCTCCAACCCAACAGATGGGTAAGAGGATCCAAAAGCAGGTGGGACCTATGATGAGGTCCCGGCTCCATGAGTGGTGGTGGTAGTGGTTGACGTAGAGAAGATGGGTGGTGGGATATGTGTGGATGGTGGGGTAGTCATGATGGGTGGAGTGGTAGTGGTGGTGGTAGGTGGAGTGATGGTAGTGGTGGTAGGTGGAAAGGATGTAGTGGTGGTATGTGGAATGGATGTAGTGGTGGTATGTGAAGTGGTGGCAGGTGGAGTGGTGGTAGTGGTGGCTGTAGTGGTGGTGGTGATAAAAGTCATCCTCCTCCTCTTCTTCTACATCCCGTGGGGTTGAGCCATCCGTTTCTTCCTCGAACCCCTCGAGGTGGATGCTCCCCCGAGATGTTGGGCTGATCTGGGTTGTAGGTTGGATCAGTCATAGTCTCCCCAGACCCTCTCGGGCGTCCTCCAGACTCCCGAATACCTCAGTCGGTGGCAACCACCCTGCTCCCCACAGTACGAGTCAAGGGCTCCTCGTCTATCTCCTCCTCCTCATCAGGTTGAAACTCTTGATGGAAACCTGCTGCCTCTGTCCCACCTTGGGTGGATGCTCGAGATGCTGTATCAGCAGTGGGGGCCCTCAATAGAGTGGGCCTTGCATCGCCACCAACACCGCTATCATCGTCATTAGAATCATCAGCTGGGAACTCAATCTGATCAGTGTCTGAGTCATTGTCATCGTGGCGCCACTTCCTTCATGACGATGCCACGTAGTCTTCACAGGCCAGATGCCCAAACAACCGCCTCATAGGGGGTTTCACTTGCTTCCCCTTGTATACCTTCATCCGACCCAAGGTGGTATCGTCCATCACCTCGAGCACTACGGCATCCTCCTTCTCCTTTGGCAACGAAGGGAGCTTTTGGTCAGTGATCATCTGCATAAATTGAGGGTACATGCAAATTCCCTCCTTGCCATTAGCCTCGATGTTCTCCAACAGGTAGGTGAAGATCATCCTGGAGAAGCTGAACGGATGGTTTAGCACCAACGCCACATCGTTCTGTATCTGATCGGACAGCTCGTCGAATCCCCCCTTCCGTGAGGCAATGAACTTGAGTAACACATGGGCTAAGTTCTTAAGCTGGGGACACAGGTTGCTCTTTGCAGGATCATTGAAGGGGGTCAATTACAACACAACAACACAAAGAGGAGATTAACTAAAACTTAATCAAACAGTGAACTGGATTAACCACAATAAGACACTAAGAACACAAGTAATGTAAGAGACAGAACATAAGAGCACAAGTATATGGTTTTCAAGAATGTTGTATATTGCTTTCTCTATGTTCTATTACAAGTGTTACAAAGCATATTAGAAAGATACAAGAACATGAGATACTTATACTACACCATACAGCCGACTATACTTTGAAATCCAACTGGATACAATTGACTAGACACAAACAAAATCAATTGTAGAGTCAAAAGACAGATTTTCTTTTGACTAGTGCCTATGACATGCCATAGTTCACATCCTTATCTATTACAAAAAGGATAAAGTACATGAAGTAG
>BJCM01214670.1:0-14617 GCA_018326385.1 Flaveria bidentis | reverse complement strand
TACTAGAGGTCTCTGGACGGCTAGGGTACGTCTGGGTATCGAATTATGCAAAGTGTCTAATTTTTCCACGATTTAAGTGGTATTTATAGATTAGGGTTTCTCAATCGTGCGACTGGACCATTCACATGATTCAGTCGTGTGATTGAGTCATGTGGTTGATCCATTCGCACGACTGAGTGTTTAGTCGTGTGACTGAGCCAATCTCATGTTACAATCATACGACTGATCCAGTCTCCTGGTTCATTCGTACGACTGGTTCATTAGCATGAAGTTGTTCATGCGTATGGTCCATTAGCATGGGCCAATTGCATGAGAACTTCATATGATTAAGTTTGAATATGTTTCATAATCATTATTTGACTTAGATTTATTCAAACAACCACAACCTATATAGTTAGTTCAATAAGCGTTATTACATACCAAGCAATAAAATATTTAACATTATAAGCACAACCACACATTGTATTTCATTCAGTACCCGTTCAATCACATAGGTGTAAGACAATAAAAACATATTACATTAAGTTCAGAAACTAGGGACACATATATCTATAAACTCCCGTTAGGATCGTGTACTGGACGAATACTAACAGATTTACGCGTATACCGAATCAAATAATGCGGAATCCTATTTGATTGGCAATCCAATCAGTGAGAACGCACGTAGAATCAATTAAAGATTAAATCTAAACGTCAAGAACGAGTAGCAATCGATCTACTGCGATCTATGAAGTTGGAACAGTTTACTAGAGGTCTCTAGACGGCTAGGGTACGTCTGGGTATCGAATTATGCAAAATGTCTAATGTTTCCACGATTTAAGTGGTATTTATAGATTAGGGTTTCTCAATCGTGCGACTGGACCATTCGCATGGTTCAGTCGTGCGATTGAGTCATGCGGTTGATCCATTCGCAAGACTGAGTGTTCAGTCGTGCGACTGAGCCAATCTTATGTTACAATCATACGACTGATCCAGTCTCCTTGTTCATTCGTACGACTGGTTCATTAGCATGAAGTTGTTCATGCGTATGGTCTATTAGCATAGGCCAATCGCATGAGAACTTCATATGATTAAGTTTGAATATGTTTCATAATCATTAATTGACTTAGATTTATTCAAACAACCACAACCTATATAGTTAGTTCAATAAGCGTTATTAGATACCAAGCAATGAAATATTTAACATTATAAGCACAACCACACATTGTATTTCATTCAGTACCCATTCAATTACATAGGTGTAAGACAATAAAAACATATTACATTAAGTTCAGAAACTAGGGACACATGTATCTACATAATCAATGAGAACATTAACCCGATCGATATAAGAGTGAACTAAATGTTAAGAACAAGTAGGAATCGATCAAGAACGGTCTTTGAAGTTGGATTGGCTTTCTTGGATGTTCTGGACGGCTAGGGTTTGTGAAATTATGAAGTATTCAAAGTCTTTTTGTTTCAGGAATTAAGTGGTATTTATAGGTTTGTAGTTTCCATTTGTACGACTGAACCATTGGCATGGTTCAGTCGTGCGACTGAATCATGCGATTGAGTCATACGCACGACTGAAGGTTCAGTCGTGCGACTAGGTCAATCTTATGTCTCAATCATGCGACTGATCCAGTCTCCTGGTTCAGTCGTGCGACTGGTCTATAAGCATGATGTATTCATGCGTATGGCCATAAGTATGGTCCATTAGCATGAATACTCATCCGACTAGGTTGAACACATTTCTTAATCATTATTGACTAAGAATCATGTACAACAACCTCAAACCTATATAATATGTTCATACATATAAACTATACTTTATGACAATAATAATATGAAATAAATAAACATGAATAACCATCAATCACATATTATATTTTATTGAACCAATTCATTACATATGTGTAAGACTTGAAAAACTTTTATATTTAAGCTTATAAACTAGGAACAACATGTATCTACACAGATAACACATTGTGTTATCTTGAGTAGTTTGAACCAATTTTTTCAGAACCGGATCGGACGTCGATACAGACACTTACTGGTTTCGTGGTCGGAGCGGTTGGACCGGATTTAACTATATTTATATATGTAATTAAATATAAGTAATTTATATATGTTTTATATATATGTATTTCTATAGTTATATATAAAATTTAACTATATCTGTATATCTAACGTACTAATTAATGGTTTAACACCCCGTTTTTACCCATTAAAATTCAAGAAAAAATAAATACCAAAACAGGTCCCGTTTCCCGGTCCGACCAATGGTTCGAGACGAACCGGCCAGTTCGACCACTAAAAAACAATTCGTATCAGACCGGACTGATCCCCCGGTCAAACCGGTCGGAATGGCCGGTCCGATCCGGTCTCCAAAACACTGGTGTGAACTTTAAATAATACATTGATGAAATAACATAATGTATGCTTATAATTGTAAAACATAATGATAATAACAATTATATAATCTATAAAAAAACAAAACTAATTCAAAATTATATAAAACGTAAAACACAATTATTAATACATGTAATAGATGATGAAATATATATTATATAATGAACAGATATTTGACACAATAAAAATATTAAACACAATGAAATGACGTGTGCGATAAATACAATGACTTAAATGTTCTCATATTTAAAACAATAGAATAACACGTATTAATCCCATAATCTTCTTTAGACCTTTTATATTAAATAGTTTTTTTTACTATAACCCTACCTTAATTTTTTTTATATAAAAACCTAATCTAAAGTTGATCTTTTAGCCGCATTCAAATGTTTGTATGCATCGAATAGGTGAAGGGCAGATGATGAAGTAGCAATAATTCTAGACGTTCGTTGATCCTCTCGATACATCCCCAACAAATTCCCACAACCACATAACATAAAATGATCAATATCATAGATAAACTTTATTAAAAAAAATACATTGTATCCTTCAACTGTTTGAAGATTAGTTCTGTGACAATGTCAAGCATGGTACTTCCAAAACTAGGTGGTTTTCCAACTAGGTGGCGGTTATGCCATCGTAACGCGATGCAGAAACGTGTGAGTGCGGTCGGGAATCAGATTGGAGAAAAACCCGGGTTCCGTTTTAGCAGAATCATCAGAAAGCCTCATGCTTTGGCTACAGAAGTTTCAGCTAAAGAACCCAAGGTAGACTGCTCTTTTAATGTTTTTTTTTCTTGATATTCATTTTGAGGGTTTAAATGGTCAAATCTATAGCATTGTGTACAACACTTGATGCAACTGTTTGTGGATGGGGGGTTAAACCAGATGAATAAAAGAGATAATTTCATCTGACTTATAATTATAATATCTCATTTGGATCAAAACAATTATAATATCTCATGAAATTCAGAAAAAATTCTTAAACTTTTACCTTGTGATGGCAGAAGCTTGAGAGCTGAATGAGAGCAAAAAATATTATCATGATTTCGTGGTTCTAATAATAATGCATGTGTAAATATAAAAGAATATAAATAAATATATTTTTAAAATCAATACGGTGGTCCCATTGCAACAAAGTGGATCCATTCGTAACTCTTATAGTTCGACTTCGCTCAATAAGGTACAACTATTCCATACTTCGAGTAAACAGTCTAATTCCATGTCTTATGGGAACGTAGTGTCATAGTTAGTTTCATATCAAAATCAAAAGTAAACTAACGTTCTCAAAACCCTATCGGATTGACCGGATGAATAGAGAAACTAATCTAAAATTTGTAAATTAATTATTTTACTAAAGCAATAAATAAACTTAAAAATTAATATAAACTAATAAATCATAAAATATTTATTAACAAAATCTATAAATGGCAGAAATTAATTCTAAAAAAAACATATTAAAAATGTTTACTTGCGGCCTAGCTGTAATCTAAGGTAAAAAAGATTACGGACCGTAACAACGAATTCAGGTCATAAGAAAACATGAAATGACCGCTTTGATATTTTATAGACTAATGCAACACATAATTAAAAGCATGTCCGTATTCTTTTGGGTTAAAGGATGTCCATATAATAAGCTTTGGTGTACGTGGTCCTTATCATAAACATCAGATTATATGTTAATGTATTTAGGTAAATAGGTTTGAGTAATTGGTGAGTGTCACCTAGTCCAATACTCGTTTTATACCCATAAAACTTTTTAAAACTAATAAAATACTTAGTCCGATACGATAATAATTTTCTTATTTTCCTTCCATGTTTCGGTTTTTTAGCATTCCACGTTGAGTTTCGGGATTTTTAAGCTATGTATAGGTAAAAACAAGGTTCATTTTAATCAATTAAATGTGAAATATTATGCATAAGCGCGCTATATTACCTTGATTGGTAATCTGAAAAGCTGTAAAAGTTCTTGCGGTTTGTTACAAACGACTTGATACGTTCCATTAAAAAGTGAATTAATAGTGTGATTATATAAATTAGAAAAAAAAATGATTATTTATTTATATATTGAGGGGAAACTTAACTAACTCATCTCTCACATTTTGCAAAATGCAGGCATCAACCCCTTTGAAAGATAATGTGCTGGCAAACTATGTTCCAATCTATGTTATGCTGCAGGTAACGTTTGTTCGTTTGTACTTATCGCAACGTGATGTGATATAATATAATATGATATAATATAATATGATTTAATATAATATAAGTTAATATAATATGATTTAATATAATATGATTTAATATAATATGATATGATATTTATGAATAGTTGGATATCATCACAAGCGATAACATTCTCAAAGACAAAGCTGGGCTCGAGAAGCAGTTGAAGCAGTTGCAAGGTGCGGGGGTGGACGGGGTGATGTGTGACGTATGGTGGGGGATAGTTGAATCCAAAGGACCTAAGGAGTATGATTGGAGTGCTTACAGGACATTGTTTCAACTAGTTCAAGATTGTAAGCTTAAAATGCAAGTCGTTATGTCGTTTCATCAATGTGGCGGGAACATTGGGGATGTCGTGATCATTCCCATCCCGCAATGGGTTCGTGATGTGGGGGAAACCGATCCACATATATTTTATACCAATAGAACTGGATACCGAAACATAGAGTATCTCACTATCGGAGTGGATAATCAACCACTTTTTGGTGGTCGTACTGCTATTGAGGTAACGTTAGGCTTCTAACTTTATTTCTATTTTTATTTTTATTTTGGTCTGTGTTTTATTTCAAACGGGTTAGGTTATATAAATGGCTAAAAAAGAGCAGGTAAAACGGCTTGAAAGTCACCCATGATCTGCATTATTAGCATACAACCTCCAACATCTTTTTATTTATATTTTTGGATTAATACTCTTTATAACTAAATCATTAATTAATTATTATTTGTTAAAACAGACAAAAAGGTGTTTAAGTTCCATTTGACTCAGTTATACCAATTATATGATTAATATCTTGCAGCTATATAGTGACTATATGAAGAGCTTCAGAGAGAACATGGCTGACTTTCTGGATGCAGAACTGTTTACAGATATTGAGGTCGGGCTCGGTCCTGCAGGCGAGCTTAGGTACCCGTCATACCCACAAAACCAAGGATGGGTTTTCCCTGGTATCGGCGAATTTCAGGTGAGCGGCTAAAATGATATTTGGATTTGCATTTTGAAACTGATTATCGCCTTTTATTTATTATTTTTTTTAAAATAGTTATAATTTCACAAATGTTCAAGAGTATTATTACCTTAATATTACAATTAAACAAGCACGAGCACTCGTTCATCTTATTCTGATTATTCAATATCAAATCACTTTCAAAACGCACGTCCAAACTGTATGATAATATGTGATTTTCTGGATTGGGGACTAACATAAACAACGATAAAACTGTTAGTGCTACGACAAGTATCTGAAAGCGGACTTTGAAGAGGCTGCAAATAATGCTGGACATCCGGAATGGGGATTGCCTGATGATGCAGGAGAATACAATGACAATCCAGAGGCAACAGGTTTCTTTGGATCAAAAGGTTACCTGAGTGAAAAGGGCAAGTTTTTCTTGACTTGGTATTCCAACAAGTTGATAATGCATGGTGATCAGATCTTGGATGAAGCCAATAAGGCCTTCTTGGGTTGTAAAGTGAAGCTAGCTTGCAAGGTAATAACAAAAGTAGATCAAAATGCTAAGATTATACATTTCCAAGTGTTGAATTTCGGTCAAAACAAGCAAAATGTTCGGCGGGTAAAAAGACTTTGGATTGGATTGGGTTGACCCGTTAGCATTGAAATCTGATTCATGTGATGGACAGGTCAGGTAACAGGTCGAATGCGTTTCTGTGAGCTGTGCCGGGCCAAAATGGATCGCTTTAAAAAGTATCAACTTAACTCGGGTCAAAACGGGTTTTAACAAAAATGAACCCGTGTTGATATAGGTTGGTTAAAAAAAAAACAAGTATCAAAACAGATCCTGCTTTTTTCTTTGTCAGCTACCAACGACAGCGAAAAGAAGCTGTGATGTTCTAAATTAACAAGTTTCGTAAGAGTGGCATGTTGTATAATTTGAGTAGCCCCAAATCAACCCATTTCTTGAAGTATGGTTCATAGTTGCCGGTTGTAGTCTTTCTTAAGGATTTTCTTAACTTGTTCATGAAATTCACTTGTTTTTTGAATTCTTTGCTTTGATACCCAACTCAACTGTAGTGATTTCTACGATTTTACTAATAAACGAAGATGAGATAAGGTTAAAGATAACATTGATACTGCAGATTTCAGGTATCCATTGGTGGTATAAAGATGATACTCATGCTGCAGAGCTAACCTCAGGTTACTATAATTTAAATGATCGGGATGGTTATCGCCCCATAGCACGCATGCTTTCAAGGCATTATGGTGCATTCAATTTCACTTGTTTAGAAATGAGGAATTCTGAACAAGATGCAGCTGCAAAAAGTGGAGCTCAAGAACTTGTCCAACAGGTTAAACTAAATACATATATCAAATTTTCATATGAAAATCTTCAAAACTTGTTGACTTATGATGTTTCAAACGTACAAGTACAGGTATTTAGCGCGGTGGAAAGAGAGGAAGTTCTTATGGCAGGGGAAAACGCGCTAGAAAGATACGATCGTGATGCTTATAATCAGATTCTTCTAAATGTGAGACCAAATGGGGTCAGTAGAAATGGACCACCAAAGCTAAAGATGGAAGCTTTAACTTTCCTTCGGTTAGGCGATGAGTTGCTAAAGAAGAAAAAATTTAGGATATTCAAAGCATTTGTGAAGAAACTGCATGCTGATCAGGTATGCCCCCACATAAAAGATAAGACTTTTATAAACTTCTAAGAGGATATTCAAAGCTTTTACTGTGACTTTTATAACCTCTTAAAGGCCACCTGTCCTGCGTAAGCTGTGTTTTGGGTAGCAGGGTATTGGTGAGCCACTGAGTTTTTCCTAAATTGTCGAAACAAATGCAAGACTTTCCTGCATGGATTCGTGCCATAAGGCTAAATGTATAATCTTTCTCCAGGAATACACCGCTTGTCCAAGAGAATATACAACTGTAGTCCCGTTGGAGAGATCAAAACCTGAGATCCCAATCGAGGAACTGCTAAAAGCTACCGAAATGCTTGAACCGTTCCCTTTTGATGATCAGACAGACATGAGTGTGGGTGGTGTACTCAATGATCTTATTGATGGTTTGCTAGACATGATTCCTTTCTTTTAAAACAATGAATGGAAGGATTGCAGCTTTCTAATTCCAACAAGAGCTAAATAGATTAAGATGCCAGTTTAAGAGTAATTTGGCATGTTTAGTATTAATATTGTATATAAAACACTTCCAGTTATATCCCATATATAATATCAATATAAAACATTAAAACTCATTGGCTTTGTACATCAATGCATGCACATAAACTTCTCAAGCTTCATGTTGACATGACTTGTCACTAAACAAAAGCAATCAGGTTTTCGGTTGGGCCATTTAACAACAGGTATGTTGAGGTTAACGTGTCTAACCCATTTAATTAAACTATTATGGGTTGACCGGATTAGGTTGACCTGTCAAACCTTTTGTTACAACCCACGTATTTCGTTTAGAATTTAAATGTTTATATCATTCGTTTAATCAATTTCTAGTTTGTGGTGGTAATCTCCCTACTCAACATGAGAGGGTGGTACCAACATAGTAGCATTGGACTATTCAAGCAAGAGATAATTCATTGTGATATGTCATGATGTTTTTTTGCCGCATGAATTAAGTATTGGAAGAACGAGTGGGGTTTGCTTAACTCGGTGACATTTCATACCTTGGTTGTACAAGTTTGTTGATGCTTCTTCATCTGTGTATGGATTTGCAACTAAATGAGTATCCTCAAGTATGTTTGAAAAATAACTTAACCCTTAAATATAAATTGTAGTTTATCTTTGGTGATTCATTAGCTAAGTCTCTGATTGGAGTCTTGAGGGACAGGAACCTAGGATATGAAGTCACACTTTAAATTCTAAATCAATAAATATAATATCCCTAACTTTCAGCATTTGCATCTCAATTAGATTTGCTTAATCATGACTGTATGTTTTTATTCTATTCGAAGAAAATGAATGATAACCCAAAACATAGAACAAAGGCCTTTTCAGTTAGGTTTATATTGTCATCTAAGTTCATCATCCATGTGTATGATAGGATAAACAAAGATTTGGTTTTGAGATTATGTTTTGTGGTGTTTTCCTCTTTCACATGATAGGTATATTCTATCTTTATGTGCAAGCTTTATGATTGAAAGACCCCTTAACTAAGTCATGTGATTTAGTATGTTAATGTTGTTGAAGTTCAAATGTGGATAGCCACTTATACAAGAGCAATTTTAACTAGCAATATCCTTTGAATGGTCATTTCAAGAAGGTATGCACATATCCCTTCATACCTTGAGAACATGAGTGCCTTTAGGTATGGTGCACACATCTACCATGTGGACAACTTCAAACACATCACCATGTGGACTTTGCTCTCAGTACACTTTATGGGTATTTGATCAGCTTCAAACTAGGTGTTGTACACATATGAATAAAAGCGTATACTTATATAAAATCATTAAAAACTAAGCTAAATAATATGACATTGATAAATAGTTTTTTATTATAATAAAAATTTAGGTATGACAAATTAATATTACAAGTGATAATAATGTGAAAATTGAAAACTATTTTTGATTGATAGAATCTCAATACTAATAAATAAAAATAAACCTGCACACGGTTTACTATTCTAGACTATTTAATAGTTGATTTTCCCGCATCTCTCACCTCTTGAATAATAATAAATGTAAGAAAGAAATATTTTAACTTCAAATGTCAGATAAATATTCTTTAGTTAATAACTATCCATAATTAAAATTTCAAATATGTTAACTTCAAATTTTTAAATATGTGTAATACATGTATTTATTCAATACATATAATACACAATGTATAAGACAACTTCGTATATTATTTATGATGTAACAGTAAATTTATTTAACTCGTGTATTACACGAGATTTTAACCTAATAAAGACTAAATTAATATTTTTAAAATGATTGTTATTACCAATATGATAAGAGAACATGTGTAGTTCTAATAGAGGTATCATCTTATTACATTTTGTCTTATTTAGAAAATAATAATCTTCTTAAGTATATAGATGGGGTGTGGCGAGATAGTATGGTGGTAAAAACTTGAGGTTCTCTTTAGGGAACCAGGTTCGATCCTTACGACTATCAAGTTGGTGTCAAATCCATTAGAAATTATCAAGATGAAGCGAATGTGAGGTAGAGTATAATACGACGTGTAATCCCACTACTCATACATTGAACATACAATGAGTTGATTGTCTCCTGCTACCCATAGATATATATATGGATTTTGCACTATTTGATTCGGTATAAACGCAGAATCTGTTAGTATTCCGTACGTACACGGTCCTGACAAGTGGTATTAGAGCTTTGGCTCTTGATTTTGTGTTTGATTCAATTAGAATTGTGTCAAAACTCACATTTTAACTCAAAAGAGTCATCTTTTCGAGTCCACAGTTGTTTTTCGACGTTTCCAAGCATCAAAGTTGAAGTTTATCGTCATACGGTAGATTAGGGTTTTTGGGTAAATCGTAATTCGTGTCAAAGTGCCAAAATTCAAAAAATTTCAAACACAACAGCCTTCAGTCGCACGAATAGCTCATTCGTACGATTGAGTCATCCGTATTGTCCATCCACACGATTGAGTCATCCGCATGATTAAGACATCCACATTGTCCATCCACACGATTGACTCATCCGCATTGTCCATTCGCACGACTGAACACTTTTAGTCGTTTGAGTCCATTCGCCTTGTTCATACGCACGACTGAATCCAATCGCATGATTGAATTCATTCGCATTCTTCAATCACACGAGTGATCCATACGCATTGTCCATTTGCATGATTGAAGTTGTCCTGTTCTCAAAGTAGAAAGTTCATACAAATACACCAGAAATGTCTTTTGTGTCTAGTTCCGCGGGTCCTTCTCAATCCACTGCTTTTGGACCAGAAATGTCTGGGTCATCGTCTACCCAATATATAGTGCCAAAAGTCAATACAACGAAGTTGAAGACCGAGAATCTTGGTAATATCACAGTGGAGATTGCAAAAGAGCACATGGATCTTCTAGCAGCAATGGTTCAATCGTATGATGGTTTAGTTGCTAGGAAGATCGGAAATTGTCATCTTGCAGATGAAGACTACGAGTAGGTTGACGAGAACGAGCCAGAGAGGATGGATATCATGTGGGCTCTAGCAAGTGAAGTTAGACGAGCTAAAAAGTTCGTTAAGAAGACGGTTCAGAAAAATTTAGGGAAAGCATAGATCTAAAATTTGCTAGGTTATTAGAACACAATGATAACTTAGTAAATGACTTATAACTCTGCACTGAAGCAAATCGTATATTAAAACAAAATGGGTAATTTTAAAGAAAAGATAGAATTATTGGGTAAACAACTAAGGGAAACCGAGGTTTTGCCTTAAATCAATCCAATGATATACAGTTTTATTTAAATTCATTAGAAGAAACCAAAAAGGAGAAAGCAGTTTCCTACTTTCAACCGTCAAGACAAAGACATGGTTGGAGCCAGTTCTTCAAATAAAGAGACTAAAGCACTAATTGCCCTAGGTGATGAAAGACAAGACTGGTCCTTCTGATTTGTCTCTCCTAAAGAATCAAACATTGCTTGTGTAAAAGCATTGGATGATGGGTCTGCCAGTGAAGGTGAGATCGCAGCAGAGCAAGCGATCTCAGATACAGAAGAAGTCGTGAACGTGGTAAACCACTTGGTTGAGGAAGAACTCAGAGCTTCAAGTTAAGAATCTCCAACAACAGAAGATTCTACCTCTGCATTGATGGCTGATTCAACTGACTCCTCACAGGTAAGTTATTTAGATCAACTATTTAATAATCATTCTTGTTCAGAATGTAAAAAATTTAGAGAAAGCATAGATCTAAAATTTGCTAGGTTATTAGAACACAATGATAACTTAGTAAATGACTTACAACTCTGCACTGAAGCAAATCGCATATTAAAACAAAATGAGTGCAGTTTTAAAGAAAAGATGGAACTGTTGGGTAAACAACTAAGGGAAACCAAGGTTTTTGCTTTAAATCAATCCAATGATATAAAATTTTATTTAAATTCATTAGAAGAAACCAAAAAGGAGAAAGCAATTTTGGAAGTCGAGGTTAATTCATTAAAATAAAAACTACAAAGTTGGGCTAGTTCTTCTCACATAGTACAGAACTTAGTGAGAGAACGAAACAATGGGGAAGGTTTGGGATACAAAGTAGTGCCACCACCATATGAGCTACTGTTAAATACAAAATGTAGACTAGTTAATAACAATCCAATTAAGGATCATGTGATGTCTACTCCTCTAGTTAGTGATCCTGATTCCATGGGTAAGCCTGTGAAATTTGACACTAAACAGAAGGAGGTACCTTGAAATCAAATAGCAAAATGCCCGTTGAGAACTTGGATGATGAATTTAAAAGGGTTAATGTAAGGTCAGGTTCACAAAAGTCCATTTCAGAACCCAAACTAACTAAACCAGTTAACCACACACATGTTAGTCATCAAAGTCCAACCAAAGGGCATGTTAAAGATGTTCAAAACGTCAAAACAATTAATTTTGTTAATAAAGGTGATACATCTAAAAGAGTAGCGACAAAACCAAACTGGACACACCTCACACCTTCACTAAACTCAACATCACATAAAAGTTTCCTTAGTCTGTTGAAGCAAGATCTTGCTACAGTTGTGGAAAACGAGGACATATTTCTACAAATAGTCCTTACTATCAGACACCTAGAAAGAAAATTGAACTTTATGACACACAACCAAGATCTTCTAAAAACAGATCTAACACTCCACCTAAGAGTGTTAGTGTACCAAAAGTTCAAACAATAAGTCAGTTGTCTGTTTACCACAAACAGGCCTTACACAAAACTGGCTAATGGAAAGAAAAATCAAGTATAGGGTCTGATAGTGAGAATGATAAGAAGAAATATATGCCCTCAGCCTCTAAAGGACAATGGGTTGAGTTTATGATGTGTGATTCCTCTGGGTCACCTAAGCCGGTTAAGGCTTGGGTCCCAAATATGAATTAACAAGTTTCTTTGATTGTGCAGGGTGTCCGGTATAACGCTATCACTAAGACCTGGATTATTGATAGTGGGCCGTCCAAGCACATGACAGGGAATTCGTCCCTTCTTTTCAACGTCAATCAAATCAAAGGGGAACATGTTTCATTTGCTAGGGAACAAAGGAGGATACATCACAACACAAGGCGAAGTGGGAAATAAGAAAGTCAAGTTTGACAAGGTCAACTACGTTCAACAACTACAAAACAACTTGCATTCTGTTTCCTAGATCTGTGATAAAGGATTCAAAGTTGTTTTTGACAACAAGAAGTGCTACGTGTTAATGAAGGACTATGTGATTGAGGAGGATAAGGTTCTCATGTCAGCTTCAAGATATAACGACTTGTATGTCTTAGATCTATCAAAAGCATCCACTACTGATCACACAGTTCAATGCTTCTTGTCAAAGGCAATTGAGAGAGACTCGGTCTCGTGGCATAGGCGAATGGGACACATCAATCCTAGAAAGATGAATCACTTGATTCAGAATGATCTAGTGAATAGTGTAAATGTTAAGAACTTCCAGCTTCCAAACTTCTGCATAGCTTGCAAGAAAGGGAAACAGACCAAGAAGACTCATAAGGCAAAGAAATTTAACTCTATAAATATGCCTCTTGAGCTTCTGCACATGGATCTGTTTGGCCCTGTTAGCACAAATAACATTGTAGGAGATCTGTATTGCTTTGTAGTAACAGATGATTACTCAAGATTCTCTTGGGTGATGTTTGTGAAAGCAAAATCAGAAACCTTTGAATCATTCAAACATCAGGTAACTATATTGGAATCACTCTACAAGCTAAAAGTTAGGCAGATTCGATCTAAAAACGGAACTGAATTCAAGAATCAGTGGATGGAGGCATACTTTAGAGAACGAGTAATTTTTCATCAATTCACCTCTGCCTACACTCCACAGATGAATAGCGTAGCTGAAAGAAAGAAACGAAGTTTGCTCGAGACTGCCAGAACAATGCTTGCTGACTCAAAACTGCCTATTCAATTCTGGAATGAGGCAGTAGCCAATTCGTGTTACACGCTCAATCGAGTCTTAGTGGTCAAGCGACATGGGAAAACGTGTTATGAACTACTCCAGCGACGTAAAACTAATTTGAAGTATTTAGAACCATTTGGCACACCTTGTACATTGTTGAAGAAGACTCAAAATGGGAAGTTCAACAAGAAGGCAGAAGAAGGGATATTTCTCGGATACAACATACTAGACAAGAGAGTTTACAACAACTCAACGGGTCAGGTAGAAGTGTGGTGCAATGTTGACATTCAAAGATACACCACCTCCCAACTGGGAAAGGACCCTCATTCTTCTTTGACTATGATGGTTTCTTTAAATCCTTCAATCTGCCACATTCTCATACTGATGATGAGCTGTCTGCTAGAAAGATGTATGATGCTCTTAACACTCCTCCACTAGAATCGACATCAACAGGTCCATTAAATGATTCCTCTAATTCTTCAGGGGGAGACCTTGAAGTAAGTGAGTCTTCATCTGATGATGAGGCAGTCGAAAGTGCTAATGAGGACCAGGAAGAATAGGTTCCTACCAATGAAAGTACATAAGCATCAAATCTTGATGCCTTTGATATTTCGGAACCTCATACTCCAACAACTACAAATCTTGAAGTTGAGTTTCACAATCTGGATAATGAGGTGACTGTTCCAAAAACTCTCGGATCTCGGCTAAATGTTTATCATCCCTTGGACAATGTCATTGGGGATGTTAGATCGGGAGTATAGACCAGAAATCAACTATACACAACTGATTATGCCTCGGTAATGGAAAAGGGATACCTTCATGATGGAGTATATCAATGTTTGTGTCTCAATTTGAGCCAAAATACGTTAGTGAAGCATTAAAAGATGAGGCATGGGTCAGTGTGATGCAAGAAGAACTCTTATAGTTCAAGAAGTTAGGAGTGTGGACCCTTGTGGACAAACCAAAATGTGCTAAGGTGATTGGCACTAAAT
>BJCM01214665.1:0-31386 GCA_018326385.1 Flaveria bidentis | reverse complement strand
TTCCGAAGCCAAGACCAATATCTTCTGAAGCCAAAGATGAAGTCTTCCGAAGCTTCAGAGAAAAAGTCTTCCGAAGCCTCAACTCTTGAAGACAGATTTCTTCCGAAGACTTTTAGTAACATGCTATATCTGATGTACTGTTCCATAAAGCTGGACATCTTTCTGCTGCATCTTTGTAAAGTCACCAACTTCCATGAGTTGGTGAAAATGTCCATACTTTTGGTAACTGTACATTGAGGTCTTGAGTCTGTAACTTTCTACTTCATGTACTTTCTCCTTTTTGTAATAGATAAGGATGTGAGCTATGGAATGTCATAGTCACTAGTCAAAAGGCAATCTGCCTTTTGACTCTACAATTGATTTTGTTTATGACTAGTCAATTGTATCCAACTGGCTTTCATAGTATGGCTGGCTATAGGATGTAGTATGCGTATATTATCTTCTTGTATCTTTCTTTTATGCTTTGTAATACTTGTAATAGAACATAGAGAAAGCAATATACTACAATCTTGAAAACCATCTCACTGTGTATTTTGCTCTTGTGTTCTGTCTTTTACATTACTTGTGTTCTTAGTGTCTTATTGTGGTTAATCCAGATCACTGTTTGATTAAGTTTTAGTTAATCTCCTCTTTGTGTTGTTGTGTTTTAAGTGAAACCCCTTCACCAATCCTACAACAACCTCTTTCTCAGGACTTTTCTGAACTGGGGAGAAAGTACGAGCTTTATAGAGTCTTTTTCTTCTCCTTTCTTCTTTGATTTTGAGGAGCAATTCTACATCCTCACCATCATTTCTCTCATTTGAAAATTCAATGTCAACCACTTCATTTAATTCTTCTAAGGGAAGAGAGATGAGTTCATCTATGTTGTAGTTCTTTGTCCCCAAATAGTTCAATCTAGCTACCCTTAACTCATCATCTTAAGTGTTTGGGTTGTGGGCTGCCCTGATTGCAGCATCCATGAAGCCCGGGGTCTCAATTGAACTCTCTCCCCTTAGTTTCCCTTCCTCTCTCTTTCCTCTTCCTCAATCTCCTCAAGAGTTAATTTCCTTATCCTATTGTCAGTCATAGGCTTGGGTGACTTAAGGTAGAGAGAGCTTTGGCCTTCATTACTTGGTGCTATACATGAGCTCTTGCACGAGAGAGGTTATGAGACACCTTCACCAGCTGGTGCGTCACTAAGGGTAATGGGAGTTGAAGCAGTTCCTGTCTTAAGGTTCAAAGGCTCTACTACTAGGCCTTCAACCAAAGTTTCCCATTTGAAGCAAATCTTAGGGTCCATCTTAACATCCAATTGACCAATAATTTTACCTGCTAGCCTTTGTCTACGTAAGAAAGTTCTCAGTCTGAACTCTAAAACCACCTATCATGAATCCTCTCAGCTAGTCAGTCAGCTTGCCTTTTTGACTTGGGTTGGCAAGTGACATGTGAACTAGAGGAAGACTCTCATAGTACTTTAGGGTCTAAAATACATGCAGGAGTCACAAGAGAGGAGAAGTACAAGAAGTACGAGGAGGTTATGAAGAAGGTAAGACAATAGATGAATCTAGGTCCAATGGGGAGTTTTTTGATATATGTGTACCTTGATTCTGATCTTAATGTAATATGTCTTTATTGTCTTACACATATGTAATAGTTTGGTACTTAATTAAATACAAATGTTTGGTGGTGTTTATAATGTTTAATATTTCAATAATGAGTTGTTTAACGCTTATCGAATTGATTATATAGGTTTGTGGTTGTTTGAAATAATATAAATAATGTAATGATAATGAATACATTCAAACTTAGTAATATAAAGTTATCATGCGAATGGCCCATGCTAATGGACCATACGCATGAACAACTTCATGTGAATGACTCAGTCGCACGACTGAACCAGGAGACTAGATAAGTCATATGATTGTAACATGAGATTGACTCAGTTGCATGACTGAACACTTAGTCGTGCGAATAGATTAACCGCATGGCTCAATCGCACGACTGAACCATGCTAATGGTTCAGTCGCCCGAATGAGCAACCCTAACCTATAAATACCACTTAATTCGTGGAAAAATGCAAGCATGGAATACACTTCAACTCCAGACGTACCCTAGCCATCCAGAGACCTCTAAGAACCTGTTCCAAGTTCATAGATCGCAGTAGATCGATTCCTAATCGTTCGTCACGTTTAGATTCAATACATAATTGTTTCTACGTGCATTCTCACTGATTGGATCGCCAATCAAATAGGATTCCGCACTATTTGATTCGGTATACACGTTAATCAGTTAGTATTTCGTTCAATACACAATCCTAACAATGCACATAATAGGCAATGTTAACTACCTCTGCCCACAAGGTGATGGCTAGTTTAGAGTTAGATAACATGGTTCTTGCAGCTTCAATAAGTATCTTGTTTCTCCTCTAAGCAACACCATTTTTTTGAGTAGTCATGGGAGCACTCTATTATCTTGTAATATCCTTTGCATCACATACTATATCAAGGATTTGTTTTTTTAATTCAGTTCTTTGATCACATCTTATAGTTTTGACCTTGTGATCACTTTGATTCCCAGTTTTCAAAATGAAGTTCTTCAAGATCTTAGGAGTCTCATCCTTAGTTCTAAGGAAGAAGACCTAGGTGAATCTTGTGAATCGTTTTTGATCACCAAACAAAAAGAGGTTCTTCCTAGAGTTATTACAATGGTGGGGCTAAAGAGATCCGTATGTAATAAGGGTAGGGGTGTAGTAATGAAGTTCCTTTTCTTTGGCTTGTCAGACTCTTTATGTTGCTTTCCTTTCAAACATGCAACATAATAGTCATCACTTGTAAACTTTTTCTTTCTCATTCCACTTACCAAATCATTCTTAATTAATTTATTCATGTTCTTAAAGTTTACGTGACACATTCTTTTATTCCAGAGGAAAGACTCATAATTATTTGCTTTAGATGGAAAGAAAGAAACATCTCCTAAAGAGGATGTTTCCTATAAATCCATCTTGTACTTGTTCCCTTTTTTGGAGGCTCTGAGTAGGATATGCTCTTTAGGAATCATCACCCCAGGCTTGAGAAAAATACACTGATGCTCAGTAAAGAGCATGTTTTGTCTTTAATTATAAAATTTGGATACTTTTAGTAGATACCCAAGGTCCTTGAAAAAAATTACCTTCTCAATGTTGAGCTTACCATTTGTGATCATGTCCCTTCTAGTGATGTAACCATATGAAACGCCACCAAAAGCAATTGGCCCTCCATCATTTTTCTTAATGTTTTAGAGCAATGAGCCATTGCTTGCCATGTGTTGGTCTTGGGCTTGGCAAAGTGAACTAAAGATAATTCAATAGTAATTGATCCTATATGCAAGCTCTGAGGATCATTTGTTGTTATTGATGAAGAACTTCCAGTCACATGGTTTCCCTTTATCTTCCACACCATCTTTGGAAGACTAGACTTGACCTTCAATACTCTGAAAGTTTTGATAACTTCAAAAGTTTTGGAGACTGAACCTTCAAAAGAGTTTGCATCCATTGAAGTAGAATTCAGTATTTTGGAAGCATTCCTCTTTTCCAAGACCAATTTTTCTTCCGAAGGCAAGTTTTTACTTGTCTTCTTCTTCACTTTGGAGCTTCCAGAAGGAAGAGATTTTCCTTTCAAACCTGTCTTCTTCTTCTTCTCAAAATGTTTCCTTTTGATCATGTTGACAGTGCTTTGGGATTGTATAGGCAATCTTTCGCAAAATACAAAGTACTAACACACATGATGCATTCAATTGGCTTCCTTCTGAGAGTCTTCTTCTGAGTGGAAGGCTGAGCTTGATCACTTTCCACATCCAGCTTCATCTTCACAAATGATGATGAAGGATTTTTAGGGTGTGACTTGCTTTTGGAACTAGATGGTCTAGGCTGTGCAGTATTGGTGCACATTTGATCAGCCTTATTCTCTTGACCAAGATGATTTGGACATGAACTAGGACTCCTGGTATCAGAGTCCTTGGTTGAGTCTTCAGTCTTCACCATGTTAGATCTAGTTCCAATAGGTCTAGATTCATTGTATAAGCTTAGAACTTTAATCTTGATTTCTAATAAACTCTTTTACATCATATTTCTATTGTATGTAATGAATGTTTAAAGGTTAACCTATTATATATTGATTTATGTATGATTGTAGACACAATAGTATACTTAGGCAATTTTCTAAATTGACTAAGTATAAGAACTATCTACGGATGAACAACTTGTAATTCCATAGATGTTCTGCAACAACAACAAAGGATTGATGGGTCCGAGGATCTTCTGCAAATGAATGACTTGCTACGGATAAAGTCCAAGTGTCAACTCCTACGGAAGGAGAATCTTCTACGAAAGACCAAAGATCTACGGAAGACCAACACTTGCATGCACATTACCAAGTACATCAAGCAACAAGTAAACAAGTCAAACACTAAGTGACATCATAAAGTCAACTTATACGGACGACTTGAACTTAGTTAGAGAATGTCACATCATGACATGCTTTGAGCAACTTTCTTACCATGATAAGAAAGTTACTGTTACCCTAACAATAACTCTATATGCCTATAAAAGCAAGGCATAGAGTGACACATTAGAGAATCAAACATTACACCAATTATCAGAGATCAATAAAATGAAAAAACCCTACCGACCACCAACAACAACCACAATAATCTACACCAAAATTATTAGAACCCTAGAAATATTCAATCATCAATTCAGTTATAATCATTAGTCAATGATAATGAAAACCATTTAAATCAAAGTTGATGTCTATTCATTATATTTGTTTGTTTTGTCATTTGTCTAAATTAGTCTTCATATTAATTCATATTACAATTGTTATTTCATCATCAATTGATTAAAAAAATGAATAGTTATAATTCCGCTATCATTGTTCATTAGATCTAACCCAATACTTTCCTATAACGATCCTTGGATCTAGAGGTAGTATCAGCACTTGGTTCTTATTGATCTAGATCAATTGATCTATCGGTGTTAGATTTGTTTAAATCAATTGTTCATATCATTAGATCTATCAGATTATTGATTGGATCTATTGATTTTGAGTAAAATTGCTTTAAGGGTATTCATAACGACTTGAGAGTTTATAACTCAGATTTAAGTGTGTTATTGAATGATCCAATCAACATACAAGTTGATTTAAGCTAATAGATAGCTAACGAAGAATTTCTAATCAACAATTTTATGCAAATCAAACTAAAATCATCACACCCTGTTTTATTGGTGTACGAGTAATGTTCCATTGCTCCGCTAACACTAATCTACATTAATATCAAATTGATTCGTAGATCTGTTTTATGGATCGATAATCAATGGTTGTTCAAACAAATGGATTAATATCATATCGTCAAACATCTTTGAT
Source organism: Flaveria bidentis (assembly GCA_018326385.1). NCBI lineage: Eukaryota > Viridiplantae > Streptophyta > Magnoliopsida > Asterales > Asteraceae > Flaveria > Flaveria bidentis. Next base: position 26,008 of record BJCM01214665.1, on the reverse strand, counting down.
TCAATATCTATTAATATTTCATTACGAGGAGTGACTAATTTTGACTATAACAACTTAATTAACCGATTATTAAGTGTTTGTTCTTAATTAGATCAATTCCAAAGGAATTATGTTTTAGTTGACTATTAAAACATTAACTAAAATGAGTAATTCACTTGGTGGATCATCATATCAACCTACAAAGCTGGAAAACAAGGTTGATTTCAATTCATGGAAAATTAGGTCCAAGAATCGTGTGAACTACACTGATTCTGACTTATGGTTGTCAATCATTGAAGGTCCATACATTTCCACCAACACTTGGAACTGATTAGAAAGACAACAATTAACCTATAAGCCTAAAGGAACTATCACCTGAAGAAGCAAAGAAGGTAAAAGCTGATATTCGAGCATATAGCATGCTTAGTATGGCTTTACTAGAAGATCTGTTAATGAGGTATGAAAACTATAAATAACCAGTTCCTTATGGAAGATACTTCACACTCTCTGTGAAGGGAGTGATGAGATTAGAAGCATAAGGAAGGATACACTTCGCTCATAATATGTAAAATTTATCACATTGAGGGTGAATCTGTACCTCAACAACTCCATGGATTTATGCAATTGGTGACTGAGATGAAAAACTTAGAATTAAAATAACCAATTAGGAGGTGAACAAAAACTGCTCTATACTTTACCTAAAAGTTAGACACAGACTGTATCCATGTTCAAGAATACATTGATTTTAAAACCATTGGTTATATACATTAGTAGCTAAGGTGGAAACACTTGAAATGGACGAAAAATCAAGAAACAAGAGTGTGAACTCACATGTTGCTCCTTATCAATTCAAAGAAAGTAAAAGTACTAGAAGTGCTTTTATTTTTAATCATGATAATGGAAGCTCTTGTACTTTGAGTGATGATGAGGAAGAAGTTGGTTTTTATTCCTTAATGCCTTCCAAATTAAATTCTCAAAGTAGGTCAACAAAGGAGAGAGGAAGACATGATGAAAGAAAAGGTCTATCTACTTCATCAGAAAAGCCATCCTCCAATAACAAGAATCAAACATAGCCAATTACTACGGTTCTGGACTCAGAAGAACATAAAGCAGCTTTTGTAGCTTTTAGTTCAAGCTTCCAAGCATATCTGGGTAGCACTCTAATACCTACATATATTTGTCAACAAGATCTAGAAGAACTTCATCCAGATGAAGTAGAAGAGATGATCTTAAATGGAAAATGATAATGATTACAAATAGAGTTAAGCAATATCTGAGAAGAAAAAAAACTTGGCTACATCAGGTAGAACAACAAAGATTGGGGTTGGTAAGTCAAAGGTGAGATGCTTTGAATGTAATCTATATGGTCATTTCTCAAGGGAGTGCAATCAACAATCAACTTCTAACTGGAGACAAAATCAACAACATCAGTCTCATCAACATAAATCTCATCAACCATCAGCAATTCAAAGAACTTTCAAACAACCTCAGCGTATAAACTCATCCCCACCAGCCATAAGCTCATCAGCACGACCAAGCAAAACCACAGAAACTGGGATAATAATTCTACAAAATGGAACTACTGGCTAGAGCATGGATGAGAAGGAGGTGTTGGAAGAAAATCAAGCATTAATGGCCAACATGGAGAAAAAGGTCCCACCTATGGCTAGAGAGGTGAGGGACAGATTATGTTCATCAAAGCGTGTTGAGGAGGTAGAAAGATATAGAGTCCATGTTCAACAACTGGCTAACAAAGTAAAAGAAACAATGGCTTTAAATGAATCTTATGTAAGAGAACATCAGTTATATCAAACCAAAATTGCCTCTTTGCAAAAAAGATTTAGATAAACTTGTTTCTGAAAAATTACAATCTTAAAGCCCCAGTTGAGCATTTGACCACCTCCTTAAAAAAATCCATGTCTGATCATGCATCAACTGAAGTGAAACTTCAGAAGTTTCAGTTATCATCTTAGTAATATGAGAAATTGTTAAATTGTCATATTCAATTAAAGAAAATGTATAGGTTGGGATTTAATGCTGTGCACCCCCTTTGAATGATAATTACACATCTTTACCTGATTCTATGACTAACAGCTTGTCAATCCATTTTGGGCCAAGTACTAAATATGAATTAAATTCTAGAACAAATCAATTGGCAAATGGTCATGAAATTGAGGTGAGTGAAACCGAGTGTTCTGAATCAGAAAATTTAAAACAAAATGACTCAAAATTTGACTATGATGAGTGTGATGTGTAACACCCGGTTATTTTTGAAAGACCCAAATGAATGAATAAAGTGAAGAAAAAGAAGGAAAAGAAATAAAACCCAAGTTTAGGGGTTAAAAGTGAGAAAAATTACAAACTCTTTGAAAAGTTGGTGATAAAGGTGGCATGGCCGCCCATGTTGTCTACACATACTCACATCATCCGGATTTTAGAGAGAGAAAGCAAAAAGAGCAGAAGCATTTGGGTCTTTGAAGAACAAGATGGAAAAGTTAGAATTCAAGGGGGTTTTAGACGGTTGAACTCAACTTGCAAATAAGTTTGGAAGAAGCCATACTCAAGAGCTGCAAATGTGAGTTCTAGAACCCCTCTTACTATTTTTTAACTGATTTTGGGGCTGGATATGCATGCATGTATGTTTTTATAAAACTGGGTTTTATACCCGTATGAATGAATGTGTGTATGATGTGATTATGATGTGATGTTAGCTATGTTCATGCTTGATGATGTTATGGTTATGTTTCTAAAACTTAGAAGGTAAGATTTGAGCTTAGAACATAATAGATGGTGTTTGGAAACTAAAATATGATGTTTAGGGCTCATATGTTTGAGTTTTAGAATTTGCCCAAGTGTTCCAAAGAAATGTGGATGAACAGTTAATACGGATGAACAGTTAATGCGGATGAGTATTAACCATTAAGTAAGTCAATGCGGATGAGTGATGGAAAGTTAATGCGGATGAACAGTTAATGCTGATAAGCATTAACCATTAAGTAAGTCAATGCGGATGAGTAATGGAAAGTCAATACGGATGAACAGTTAAGCGGATGAAAATTAACTACTAAGTAAGCCAATGCGGATGAGTATTGGAAGAAATGCGGATGAACAGTTAATGCCAATGAGCATTAAGCACAAAGAAAGAGAAATACGGATGAGTTACGAGGAAATGCGGATGAACTAAAATGAATGCAGATGAACTAAAATGAATGCAGATGAACAAGAACAAATGCGGATGAACAAAAAGGCAAATGCGGATGAACACTTGGGGTGTTCCTGGGGATTCATGTAAGCTAACTTTTGAGGTCATAGATGTTATGTTGGGCATGTTATGATGTATGATATGATTTGATGATGCTTTGATCTGTGATTGATGTTTATTTATGATGGTATGGATGATTGTATGTATGATGTATTTATGTAATATGCCTAGTATGATGATGTTGACTGTGTATGTTGATGTTCCTTTCCTTGTATGATTATTTTTCCCTTGGCTTTACGTTGAATATTAATGAATGAGATGAAAGTATTATGTAACGTAAAGTGGATGATAATGAAAAGAGGAACATGATGAATGAATGCATGCATTAATGAATGATAGAAAGTAATGTAAGTCTTGCAAACCTTGTATGTGGAACACACCCAATGAAGGGTGTTAGTCCAACGGTGTGTGGGTTAGCTACCCCAGAAGGATGCACATCGGGGTCTTTCTTTGTGATTGACCATTTGTATAGAACCTTTGTCGCTTACCCTAGATACTATGGTCAGGCTGCTGTGCGCCATGACGGAAGGTCTATGATAGAATTCGGCCCAGTATCCGCTTTATGCATGACGGTGGGTATAGCACAAGACACTGGTATACCTGAATTTACCCCTAGATATTGTGGCCAGGATACTGTGCGCCATGACAGAAGGTCTGTGATAGACTTCGGCCCAGTATCCGCTTTATGCATGATGGAGGGGTAAAGTTCATGGTTTTTGATGGAATGAAATGAAGTAATGATGAATGTATGAATAAAAGTATTAAAAGTGAATGGTAATGACGTACAATGAATGAAAGGAAGTATAAACGAATGATGAAGATAATAATGATATTATCTATGTGTACGTATGATGTGTGTTCACATGCAAAAGTAAAGAACGGTTTTAATGAAAGCAAAGTATGTTTTATTATAAAACTAGAACTCACTCAACCACGCTGACTTTTATGTGTTTCCAGTTGGCAGGTAATGTTGCTAAGGATGGCACAGGGCGGCTACTCAGATCTTTTGGATGGCATCCATTTTTATAATGCTTTTGTGATGTATTGCAACACGTATTTTGTAACTTGATAACGATGTATTGTTTTGCAAAAGCTTTTATAATGAAATGAGATGTCTATTTTGATGATTCCACTGCAATGTTTTCTTTAATTTAATAAAAATATATGTTTTATGTGCAATAAATGACCAGCTGTAAGAGTCCCGGAAACAGGGCCTTACATGATGATTTGGATGATTCTGATGAACATGATGAACAAATAATGATGTTATGGGTAAAGAAACGAATGTATGCTTTAAACCTATCATGGAAAAATTTCTTGAATAAATCAAGTTGCATTATCCTCCAATGCAAAGAAATATGTTAAAAACTATCTACAAGAGGATTGCTTAGCTGAATGAAGGTCTGAATGAACTGAACAAACAACAAACATCACAAGCAATTGAAACTGAGGTTAAGTCAATTCTACGGAATGGGTAAAAATCACTTCTACAGAAAAGACAAAGAAAACAACATTAGTAGATCTTCCTTGGAAGAAGAAACATGTTGAGAAATCAACATCCGTAGAAGCTCTACGGAAGCAAAAATTTGCTGAATCTGTAGAAGATCAACGAAAACAAAAATTTGCAATTTCAAAGATCAAAAAGACAAAGCAATAGAAAATGGTGAATCCTAAGCAACAGAAATCATCTACTGCTAAATAAGAACCTTTTAATATCATGTCTGGGAATGTCAAGAATTCATCAACTGCAAAATTTGAAAAAAGAGTTGAAGGCTCAAAAGCAACAAAAGAAGAAGAAAGTGATTGAATCTAAAAGTGACTCAGAAAAGAAATATTGCAAGTGGTGCGATATGAAAAATCACAACATTGAAGAATGCTAACTCAACAACTATTGCTCCATTTGCAATATAAACAATCACATGACATTTGATTGTTATTTCAACAAACATTGTGCTATTTGTGACAAAAATAATCATTCCACTCCATAATGTTATTTCAACGAAAAGAACAAAACAAAGAGCACAAAGAAGCAACAATCACAGAAGGTTGAATTAGACTCACAAGCAAGTGATAGTGATGAAGATCCAATGATTAAGAAGCAACAACAAAAACAAAAGATGCCAAAAGCTAAGAAGCAATCATCTTCTGATGATAAACCAATGTAAAAGAAAGAAAAACCACATCTTCAACTCAAAACACCTCACAAGAAAGTAGAATTGAGGATGGAGACAGAAAATGCTGATGACACCATCTTTGATCATTTTAAGAGAGGTACTCAAATACCACAATCAAAATCAAAGGATGGTGAAACTTTATTTAACCAAGGTTGTTCGATCAAGTAATGTTGGTGCAACCAAAACTAAAACTTAGAACATTTTTGGTGTAACTAATAAAGATCTTCCGAAGGAAAAAACTGATTTACCGAAGGCAAAAGCTGAGCTTCCGAAAGTCAAGGCTGAAAGAGCCTCCGAAGAGGAACTCTAACTTTTGAACACAAAGTCTTCCTTCTTTCGAAGTTCAACACTTCAAAGATTCCAAGACAATGGCTTCCGAAGTATGAAGTCCTGTTGATCATAAGAAGCCTCGGAAGAAGTAGACTCTTCTAGTATAAGTGGCTTCGAAAGAACTTGTTATTCCGAAGACAATTAACCTTCGGAATAACCTATTATGAACCATTGGACATAAGTATGGTCCTTCTCACAAAACTGATTCAACCTCTGAGATACTACATTGTGCATTCCCACACCCATGTAGTTGACCATACTTTATTCCACTGTTCATTCCTTATTATTTAGTATAGTTATCAACTTTAATGGGTGACAAAATATAAATCATGGACATGTCATGACTACCCAATCCTAGATAGTATTTATCTTAGATACCTTACTTCTAGCAATGTAGTATTTGCTTTAGTTGTAAGTTTCTTGTTGGTATCAAAGGATAACCGACTGTAGATAGTAATATATATAGTTTCTCATTGTAACTCATTTAGCATGCTTGTAAGAGCCTTGTAATACTTTGAGTTGAGAAATAATATATACAAGTATCTTGAAAAACCCATCTTCTTGTGTTTGCTTACTTAGTATATTATTATCAACTCTTAAGGGATTCTGCATCATCAAACTAAGTGTGACTTAGTGAGTTTGAGAGATAAAATTTTGTTAAGTGACAAAACCTGATCCCGCAATTGGTATCAGAGGTTCTTATGCTCTTGATTATGAGATCTTACCATCTTAATCAACCTTTTTCTTCACTCATACACTCACCTCACTTAAAATGGCCCTCAACCAAAAATCATCTGAAGGTGAAATGGGGACAATGTCAAAAGCACCCATCATCACCCTTGAGAACTTCAGATCTTGGGGAAGGCACATTGAAGGTTTCATTAGGTACCAAGATAACATGATGTGGAAGTCTATCACCAATGGCTCTTACAAGCCAAAGGTTGTAGCACTAGCTGTAAATGGTTCTATAATAGAGAAGGCTGTTGAAGACTATTCTGATGAAGACCAGTAGTGGGTAGAGATAAATAGGAAAGCATTGACTGTTCTTATGACTTCCATACGTAACTCTATCATTGTGGGATTCAAGCATTGCCAGACTGCCAAAGAACTCTTTGATGCTTTATCCTAGATACGCTAGCTCCAATGACTCCAAGAAAGATTCCCTAAAGCAAAAATTTGAAAACTTCACTTATATTGCTGGAGAGACCCTCAACCAGCAATACTTCAGGTACATGGATCTTATTTCATCACTTTAGCAGATGTTCCATCTACATTAGTAGATACTATATTACCTTCAAAGGAATGTGTTAGTCCAAACGATCGAATTATAATACACTTGAGAGGTCGAATTGTTCAATATCAACAATAAGAACAAACAACAAACAATTTGATGATGAAGAAGAACCCAAAAGTATTCAAAATGTAAAAATCATGATCCAATACTTACAATATAACAAAGCTCAATATATTTATGTGAAAGACCAGCTTACAATAGGCACTTGCAACAATGATAAACGGATTATGGTTTTGCAAGGATGCCTTACAACGAAAAGGATCAAAACTATATATAGTAAAGATAGTTTCGCTAATAGTTACGCTATCAATGAAACTATCCCGCCAAAACATAGTTTCGCCCAACTGAGACAAACAGTTTCGCCGGGTGAAACTAGTAGTTTGCTTTGAGTGAAACTATAGTTTTGCTCATAGTTTCGCTAGGTAGCAAAACTTAACTAACTAAGATACTTACAAAAGTAAACTAACATTAATCTTATTGCAATCACACATAACCAAAATCTAATCTATGGTTGGATCTCACTGTCTTGATCAATCTTTGTTTGACTTTTCAGATCCGGTAACTTCATCCGCCTGAGATAAATCTTTATTAGCTCCTGCAGCATCATCCTTGGCACGTGCACTTGCCTGCGCGAATTGTTTTCTTAGGTACTGCATGTCCATCCTTAGCTCATCTTCTTCTCTAACCTTCTAGGTCAACTCCCTCACTTCAGCCCTAACTCCCCTCACCTTGTTAGCAACCATCATATACATGCTTGCTTCTTTGCGCGTCTTAGCTCCAACCCCTGTTTTAATATGATTCTCACAAAGTACAAGCAAATCTTCATCATAAAAGGAAAATAATTCCAGAGGATCAAACAACCTGTATTCTACTCCATTCTTCAATCTAATCACTGCCTCCCCAGTATTGTTTTCGTAAAACCTTTTCTCAGAACTCTAAAGCTATTGGGGAAGGGGATCAGGCAACCTCACTCTAGTTACATTCTTTGGGGGTTTCACCCTCGGCATAATCCTACCTTTCTCTATCTCCTAATCTTTATCTTTCTTTGATCTCCTTCTCTCGGCCTTCATAAACCCAAATGCCTAAAAGTTGTCATTCAACCCCTTCTTTTTCTCTTCCTCCAATAGCTTAGACCTCTCACTCAAATTAGAATCAATCATTGGGAACACAACTAACCTCCTTAAATCCCACTTAAGTGAGTTTTAAATGCCTTCCTTTTGTGCAAGTATGTAATGCCTCCCCCTCTCCTCTTAATCATGAACATGTTGAGGCTGGATTTGTATTTCCAGCTAATGATCTTTTTATTAGCTTATTTCTTGCTCAACCCCTGCATATTCTGGAATAGAGGAGATATCTCTTCAGGCTTCTTTTCCCTCACAAACATTCTTCTTTTTAAATCTAAACCACATCATTTTCATCTGACCCCTTCTTGGCCACATAAGTCAAAGGTATAGGGGGGACATCTCTTCAGGCTCCTTTTTCCTTACAAACCATTCTTCTTTAGAAATCTCAAACACATCATTTTCATCCGACCCCTTCTTGGCCAAATAAGTCAAAGGTCTCTTATCAACCTCATAATATTCCGGCTTAGTCTAATCAACAAGCTGTTCATCCTCTTCCTCCTCATCTATCAACTCCTTTTCAGTAGTCTTTTCAACTCCTTCCACATCTCTCTTAGCAAATATCTCCTCTCCTCCAAAATCATCTATGTTTATCCCAATATCAATAAACCTAGCTTCTATCACTTCCTCCACATTCTTAGTCCTACCAGTCACATTCTCAATCCTTCAAACCACTTTCTCAGCCTCTGTATCATCTCTAACTCTAGATCCTCCAACTGTCTCAGTTCCTGCACTAGAAGTTCCCTCTCCTGCCCTAGACGATGAACCCATATCTAGAAATGGATACTTAGAAAGAATAGTCATATCATCTAACTCAGATTGAGTTAGCTGATTGGGCAAGCTGGTTGTAGCTTCAGCTCGTTTACATCAGTTAACAGTCTCTTTATCAAATTTTGCTGATCCACTAGCATCTTTGTCATCCCTTCAAGCATGTAAGGCCACGCTCTCTGGATACTCACAGTTTGTCAATCATTGCACATAAAACATATATTTACATTAACTTTAATAAAACATTACAGCAGAAACATTTAAACAACCATTTCATTTCATTATAATAACTTTTGCAAAATAATACATTGTTTATTGACTAAAAAATAACTTGTTGCATTACATCACAAAAATATTATAGAAAATGGATTCCATATAAAATGAGCCAAGTAGCCGCCCCGTGCCATCCTTAGCAACGATTACCTGCCAACTAGAAACACATAAAAGTTAGCATTGCTGAGTGAGTTCTAGTTTTAAAATAATATATACTTTACTTTGGTTTAAAACCATTCTTTACATTCTTACGCGATCAAGCATCATACGTACACATGGATAATATCATTATTATCTTCATCATTCGTTTGTTAACTTTCATTCTTTCATCATACATCATCATTATCATTCACTTTCATTTCTTTCTAACTGTACATTAATTTCCATTCTTTTCTTCTTTTCGGATTAGTGTCATTAGCTATACCCCAAACGTATGCCCAAAGCGGGTACTGGGCCAAAGATCACAAATGACTTCCATAACACACATTGCCTGGCACTAGCACCAGGGTAAATGACAAAGATCCCATCTGTATACTACACCTCAAACGTATGCACAAAGCAGGTACTGGGCTGAAGATCATAAATGACTTCTATAACGCACATAGCCTGGCACCAGCACCGGGGTGATTATCCACTATCATCCATGTACTATACAGCTAGCCAGTCACAAAGACTAGACCTCTGTGTGTATCCTTATGGGGTAGCTAAACTACACACAGTTGAGCTTATGACATTTTAGAGTCGTGCACCTCCGTACATTTGCTTGCAAGACTTTCTTTACTTTCACTTTCATTTTATGCATGCATTCTATCATTACGTTCCTCTTTTCATTATCTTTCACTTTACGTTACATAATACTTTATCATTTTCTTCATAGACATTCAACATAAAGCCATGGAAAATAAACATACATAAAAATGAACATAAACATAAACACATAAAACATCACCATACAAGGCACCATCATACATGACATAACGATCATCATACATGCCATAACATACCCCATACATAATCAAAATTCAACTTACTTCTCCCCTGGGAGCATCCCAAGTCAAAGCCTACATTTTACTTTTTCTCCAAAGATCAGAAAAATAATCTAAGTCTTAGGTGCATGGGCACTATGCAGGCACATGTGGAACACTTAGGCGCATGTGGAACACTTAGGCACATGGGAAACTTTCAGGCGCATGGGCACTATTGGGGCGCATGGCCAACACTTAGCCGATTCTGGGCAAATTCTAGGCGCATGGGCACTATGCAGGCGCATGAGTGCCTGGACGCATGGCTTTCTAGGCGTCTGGACACTTAGTCAATTTCAGGCTATTCCTAGGCGTATGGACACTATTTGGGCCCTGGGCAGTCTAAGTCACAATTAATCAACTTAATTCAGTCCCTAATCATCATCTAATCATGTTCTAAGCTTAAATCTTATATTCTAAGCCATAGAAACACATTCATAACATCATCATAACCATAAACACATCCAAATCAAACCCCTCCCGCAAGCACATACACACACATACATACGGGTAAAACCCATTTTATAAAAATGTTCATTCATGTATTTTCAGCCCCAAATTAGTTTAAAACAAGTTAAAAGGGGGTTCTAGAACACACCTTCGCGGCTCTTGGGCATGACTTCTTTCAAAACCCGAAGGGAAATTGAGTTCTACCACCTAGAAACCTACCAAACACGCACACAATCAAATAGACAAACACAAGTAAGCATACAACCGAGGCTAAGGCTAGTTAAGAACACCATAAAACCATGAATTCTTACCTTGAATTCGATCTTTTATGATTTTTCTCTCTAAAACTATGAGTTTTCAGCTTCTTCTCTTTCTCTCTCTACAAAATCTGAATGAGTGATGTGAGTAGGCATCATGGGCGGCCATGTTGCTTTATTCACCAACTTTTTCAAACATTTTGTCCTTTTGACACTTTTAACCCTTTAGTTTGGGTTTTATATCTTTTCTTTTTTTCCTTCACTTTTATCTTTCTTTCATAACTTTATAAAAATAACCGGGCGTTACAAGTCCACCCCCTTTTATAGGTTTCGTCCCCGAAACCTATTATTCCTCAAACAATCGTGGGTAGTGTTGTCTTATTTCCTCTATGGTCTCCCACGTATACTCAGATCCCTTCCTGTGCTTCCACTGTACACACACTAGAGGAACTACTTTATTCCTTAACCTCTTCTCCTTACGATAAATGATCGCCACTAGTTGCTCCACATAATTGAGCCATTCATCTACCTCGATATCTTCCAGTGGTACAACCATATCCTCATCTGCTAAACACTTTCTTAGATGAGATACATGGAAGGTTGGGTGAATTCCACTTAACTCATCTAGTAGCTCCAATCTATAGGCTACCTCTCCTACTCGAGCAATGATTCAGAAAGGCCCTATGTACCTTGGGCTCAACTTGCCCCGCTTTCTAAACCGAATGATACCCTTCCAAGGAGAGACTTTAAACATAACTCTATCACCTACCAGGAACTCAATCGGTCTTCGCCTTTTATCGGCATACTACTTCTGCCTATCTTTGGCTGATTTCATGAAGGCTTTGATCTTTTAAATCTTCTCAGTCGTAGCCTCAATCACCTCAATACATCCCATCTCTTTCTAACCAATATCACACCAACACACGGGTGTTCTACATCTCCTAACGTATAGCATCTCATAAGGGGCATACCAATGCTAGCATGATAACTATTGTTATATGAGAACTTAACTAACAGTAAGTGGTCATCCCAGCTTCCTCCAAAATTAATGACCCATGCCCGAAGCATATCTTCTAGAATCGTACTTTCTGACTGAACATCCGTCTGAGGATGATAAGCTGTGCTAATATGTAACCTCGTTCCCATCGCATCATGGAATTTCTTCCAAAATTTAGATGTAAACCTGGTGTCACGATCAGACACAATAGACACTGGCACACCATGACGAGTTACGATCTCTTTAATGAACATATCTGCTAACCTCTAGAATGAATATGTCTCGCGGATCGGTAGGAAGTGAGCACTCTTTTTCAGACAATCAACTATCACCCATATAAAATCATACCCTCATGCGGTATGTGGTAGCTTTGTAGTAATGTCCATGGTGATATGCTCCCACTTCCACTCCAGTATATCTAACGGTCAGATCTTCCCATACAGCTTCTGATGCTCGGTCTTCACTTGTAAACAATTTAGGCATTTACTCACATACTCTGCTACATCGTGCTTCATACCCGACCACCAATAATCTTTCTTAATGTCTTGATACATTTTCATAGCATTGGGATGAATATAGTATCGAGTTTTATGAGCTTCATTCATAATATTCACACGTAGATCCCCATAACAAGGAATCCATATTCGTCCAAATTGGGTTATAACATCGAGTGTGTTTTTCACCCAACTCTGTGACCAGACCTCTCATTCTTTCAGGGTTAAGATGATCTTCCTTCAATGTCTCATCTTGAAAATTCTTGACTTGCTTCATCACATCAGAGGTCATAACCAACTGATAAGCCTTCACCCGAATTGGTTCGGGTCTATTCTTTCGGCTAAGGGCATCCACCACCACGTTGGCTTTGCCCGGATGGTAATGGATCTCACAATCTTAATCTTTTATGAGCTCCAACCATCTTCTCTACCTCATGTTCAAATCCTTCTCTCAAAGAAGTACTTCAAGATCTTGTGGTCGGTGAATATGGTGCACTTTGTTCCGTATAAGTAATGTCTCCAAATCTTTAAAGAAAAGACCACAGTTGCTACCTCCAAGTCATGAGTAGGATAATTGACCTCATGAACTTTCAACTGTTAGGATGCATAAGCTATAACCTTTCCCCTTTGCTTCAACACACATCCCAACCCCGAGTAGGAAGCATCCGAATAAACCACCAAATCCTCGCTCCCTTCGGGTAATGACAAGAGAGGAGCTTGAGTCAACCTCGCTTTTAACTCCTCAAAAGCCTTCTCCTGATCTTGACACCATATAAACTTCACATCTTTCTGGGTCAGCTTGGTTAGTGGAGAAGCTATCTTCGAGAAGTCTTGGATGAATCTTCTATAATAGCCTACCAAACCCAAGAAACTACGAATCTCAGATGGCGTCTTCGGAGACTTCCATTGCATCACTGCCTCCACTTTTGTCGGGTCCACCATAATCCCCTCGGGATTCACCATATGACCCAAAAACTGAACTTCGCGCAACCAGAATGCGCACTTGGAGAATTTAACATATAACTTCTCCCTTCTCAATGTCTCCAACACCTCTCGAATGTGACCGGCATGCTCTTTCTCACTCTTTGAATAAATCAGGATATCATCAATAAACACAATCACTAATTTATCCACCATCGGATAACACACTCGATTCATCAAGTCCATAAAAGAAGCTAGTGCATTGGTTAAACCAAAAGACATAATAAGGAACTCGTAATGTCCATAGCACGTGTGAAAACCCGTTTTAGGAATATCCGACTCCTTCACCTTGAACTGTTGGTAACCAGATCAAAGGTCTATCCTTGAGAACTAACTGGCACCTTGGAGCTGATCAAACAAATCATCAATCCTGGGTAAGGGGTACCGATTCTTCACTGTCAACTTATTTAGCTCGTGGTAGTCTATACACATCCTTATACTACCATCCTTGTTCTTCACAAATAAGACCGGAGCATCCCATGAATAGATACTCGGTCTAATGAACCACTTATCAAGCAACTCCTTCATCTTAGTCAGAGCCAACTGATACGATGCCTTAGCAACAGGTTGGGCACCCAATATCAAATCAGTCTAGAACTTGATCTTGCGGTCTGGTGGCACTCCTAGAAATTCTACGAGAAACATGTCTGGAAAGTCACACACAACCAGTATATCAGATAGTTGTGGTGTTGGCGTATCCACATCCTTTACGTAGGCCAAGTAGGCACTACATCCACGCCTCATGTACTTTCCCACCACCGCTATCGAAATCACTTTCGGGATTGTCATGACTCGATCGCCATAACCATTACCGAACTCCCATCAGGAGCTGTTCATCTTCTTGCGACACATAATATTCGCCTCGTAGTCCGCCAACCAATCCATTCCTAGGACTACATCAAACCCACCAAAGGTCATCATGAACAGTCTAACAGGAAACTTATGACCTTCTAATTCTACGTCACAACCTTCTATCATCTCAGAGATCCTGGTAGACTTACCTATGGCAGTTTCTACATCAAAGGGCATATCTATACTCCTACTACTAATAGGAAGTTTAGCACATATAGTAGCAGAAATAAAACTTTTACTAGCACCAGAATCAGATAACATAGAAGCTAGAGTTTGGTTTACTAGAAACATACCTGACACATCGGGGTCCATCCTTGCCACCTCCCGCATCATCCTGAACGCCCTGGCGCTCGCCCTCTGCCCTTTAGTCCTGGCCGCCTTCTTCCCTGCACCAGAACTTTCAGCCCTCGGCTTCTTGTATTCCCGACTCATATGGCCCTCCTCGCCACAAGTATAGCACCTCCTTACCCCACATTTCATTTCCATTTTCTCAAAACATGATCAAATATACCATTTTAGTTGAATTTAATTATTAAAACCCCAAATTCCAAATTGAAACCTTAGTTCTTGTTAATTCGTTAAAGTTATTATTAAACCTAAATCTTGTATTTATATATTTAGGTGTTTTGTGATGGTTTACGTTGGAACGATGCCTAATTATTACTATTAATCATCAATTATATTTATTGAACTAGTGAATATTTATATAACCATTTTTCATATTTTTACACTTTGGGGTGAAACATGTTACCTTATAACCGTTGCACTTGTAAAATCGTTTGATTCTCTTAAACACTTGGGCAACTCACTTGTTTGTTGTTGTTAGTTGAACTTTAGTAATTACCATGTATTGACTATTATATGTGTAATCATTAACTATTGCTAGCCTAGCGACGTCATAGATCTATGGGCCTGACAAGCTTGCTTGGTTAATCAATGTACAATTAGCTAATCGTATAATCTTGTAAATGTGTAATCTTGTAAACTGTCAAGGTTTGATTGTCACATCCGTCATACATCCCTAGTTACTTTGCTCACTAACTTATGACATGAATTGTCATCTTTTATATATTTATGTATGAAAACTATGGAAATCTCACCAATATTATGTTGAACTTTTATTTTTAACATGTTTCAGTAAATGCTCAAGTTTGATGCTATCTTTGAAGTTTATCCACATCTAGGATTGGACCTAGTTTAATAAACAAATTGTCTTGGATTATTTGCATCTTATGTTACATCTATTTTCATATTTGTGAATTATGTTTGTAATGTTATATTTGAAACTTGTAATTATAATATTTGGAATAAATAATAGCATTATGTGGTTGTGAACAATCTTAACCCTCACATCTCGATGATTCTGCTGTCAAGGTTGGGGTGTGAAAGATTGGTATCAGAACCCATAACTATAGGGATCTAGGTAATTAGAAATGGTGACCTAGACTACAGCGTATGCATGAACCTTATAGACTCAAATTTCTATTCTTGTAAAAATATATGGTTTGCATGCTATATAATGCTATGCTTTCTTATATGCAACTTGATGCCTTAGCATAGGATTGCCTTATGAATGGTTAAACTTTGTTACATGTTTCCCCTAAACTTATCTTTGACTCTTTGATTCTCCCCAACAAATAAAGCTTCTTAATCTCATTCTCAACGACACGTGTGATCGTATACTTTATGTTTATGGCTTAAATCTTTAGACTTTATGTCTAGTCTATACAAATCTCATCAAGGTTTTGATTCCATGAACCTAAGAAATATTATGTGACACATAGACACCTGTATTATGGAATTCCTGCCAAAAGGCCTTTGGGCTAAGGTTAGCATTTTGAATAAATCCTACGGGACTAGTTATGCTTACCTGAGGATTTCTGGGATGAGTGATAAACTATGGTCAATATACACAAGTTTCTAAGGCAAATGGGTCAATTCACCTTGACGTGTCAACGTTTCCAAATGGTAATGCGTTACCAAATGTATTGATACATGTATTTCTAGTTTATGTGCTTAAATGTAAAAGTATTCATTTCTTACATATGTTTAATGTGATGATGTAATGAAGTATGATATATGCCTTGATGTTTATTTATCTTTGATTCATATGTATGAACTTCTTATATAGGTTTGAGGTTGTTGTACACAATTCTAAGTCAATAATGATTGAGAAATGTGTTCAACTTAGTCGGGTGATTATTCATGCTAATGGACCATACCTATTGACCATACGCATGAATGAATTATACTAATGAACCAGTCCACGACTGAACCAGGAGACTGGATCAGTCATATGATTAAGACATAAGATTGACTCAGTCGCATGACTGAACCTTCAGTCGTGCGTATGAATCAATTGCATGAGTCAGTCACACGACTGAACCATGCTAATGGTTCAGTCGTACGAATGGCAGCTTCAAACCTATAAATACAACTTAATTCATGAAAATAAAAACACTTGGAGAGATACTTCGAATATACATAAACCCTAGCCGTCCAGAACGTCCAAAATAGCCAATCCAACTTCATAGTTCGATCTGGATCGATTCCTACTCATTCTTAACGTTTAGTTCATTGTTATATCGATTGGGTTATTGTTCTCACTGATTGTATAGCCAATCAAATAGGATTCCGCACTATTTGATATGATTTCATGCAGAATCCATTAGTACTCCATACATACACGGTCCTAACAAAATGGAATCATTCCGCGTGCCTTACAACTCTTAGCTTATTCTTGTTTAAATTACTATCCTTTGTTATCCTCATTCCCGTGTCTAACTCATTTTGTATTCAGCATGTCTCATCACATTGAAAGCATGGAAGTTCTGATCGTAAACTCGCTGCAATGATCGCCCGGCAAATGGCTGCGGTGCTCCCATCAATGGTTGTTGAACTTATCAACACTTTAATGGCTAATAACAACAACAACACCAATGGAAAAAATAGTGGTGCTGACAACAATGCCCATAGGGAGAATTGCAACAACCAAAACAGGAACAATCACACCTGAACCTTTAAGCATTTCAACTCGTGTAAACCCACTAGCTTTAGTGGAAAAGAAGGAGCCACGGGACTTCTTGAGTGGTTCGAGAGTATGGAGAAACGTTCATTGTGAGCGAGTGTCCTGATGAATTCAAGGTCCGCTATGTTGTGAGCGTTCTTCAACAACGGGTGCTCACATGGTGGAATAATGAGAAAAGGAATCGAGGGACTGAAGATGCCTTGGCACTACCTTGGGAAGAATTTAAGGACATAATGATCCAAAAGTTCTACCCGAGGAGTGAATTGTAGATGCTGGAGGAGGGGTTTTGGAACCTCAAGCAAGATGGTGGAAATCATTTGGCTTATTCCATCCAGCATCATGAGTTAAGCATGCTCCTACCACACATGGTGTATACCATGCCCCGTAACATTGAGAAATTTATCAAGGGGTTACCACCTCAAATACAAGATTCTGTGGTGGGTAGTAGGCCCACAACTTTGGAAGAGGCAATTACTATCACCGCATAGCTTACTGAGAATCATATTAGGGCTGGCACTATGTTGGTGAAGGTGCCAAAACTAATCTAAAGGTGACACCCGAGGCTACAAAAGAGGTGAAGGCCGAGTCCTCCTTCCAAAACAAGAAGCGCAAGTTCACCCCGTCTTGCAATTATGCAGTGACATCACCAGATTCTCCTCAAAGGCAAGTGGTTGTTGCAAATCAAGCCCCTATGGCGAGAGCTTATTCCGGGCCGTACTCGATGTGCAATACTGCAAGTACCATCACGCGAGTAACACTCCATGCCGAGTTTGCTCGTTGTGTCGGAAGTATGGGCATCTGGTGGCTACATGCCTTCGCGCACTGAACAATACTACGATGCTTAATAATCAAACCTGTTACAACTATGGTGAACCTGGACATATTCGTCCACAATGTCTTCGTAATGCGGGAACTGTGCCACCGGCTCGTGGAAGGGCCTTCAACATCAATGCCAACCAAGCACAAGCCAACAACTACGTGGTGAATGTTACGTCGTTAAATTTCTTTTAATCGTTCTTTGTCTTGTAAAAATTCCTACATGTGTTCATCATATCAATAATAGGTCATTATTCAACAAGTATGTATCTTCTATATAGTCATTATGCTTCTGTATTGTTTGACTTGGGTACGGATAGGAGTTTCTTGTCTTTGGAGTTCGAGCCTATGCTTTCTAAGCCTCGTGTTAATCTAGAAAGATCCTTTACGGTCTAAGTCTTTGTTGGAAAATCAATCGTCATTGATATCATAATACGCGATTGTACCTTGAGCCTTAAAGAACACGAGTTCTTCATCGACCTTATTCCTATGTAACTGGGAAGCTTTGATATTATTATCGGCATGGTTTGGTTAGCCAAGCAACACGTGGAAATTCTATGCTTCAAGAAGTGCATTCGAATTCCTTTACTGTCGGGTGATACATTGAAAATCTTTGGGGAGAAATCATCCCAAGGGCTCAAACTTATATCCTGCATTAAGACCCGAAAGTGCTTAAGTAAAAACTATGTAGCTTTCATGACGTATGTAGTTAATAAGAAAGCCAAGGGTAAGGAATTGAAGTATATTCCTGTTGTTCAAGATTTTTCTGAAGGGTTTCCCTTGGATCTTAAGGGGTTACCTCACGTACATGAAGTTGAGTTCAAAATTGACTTGATCCCTGGTGCAAATCCTATGGATAAATCACCTTATCATCTTGCACCATCTAAAATGCAAGAACTAGCTAGTCAATTGCAAGAGTTGACTGATAAGGGTATCATTTGTCCCAGCTCTTCACCATGGGGTGCACCTATGTTGTTCATAAAGAAGAAAGATGGATCTATCCATATGTGTATCGACTACCCCCAACTCAACAAGCTCACCATCAAGAATTGATACCCTCTTCCGCGAATCGATGATCTCTTCGATCAAGGAGCAACCCAATTCTCGAAGATTGATCTACGTTCGGGGTATCATTAATTACATGTTCATGATGATGATATTCCAAAAACCACTTGATATGGATATTACAAGTTCATGGTTATGCCTTTTGGTTTGACCAATGCACCTACTGTTTTCATGGATCTCATTATGAGTTCATGTATGCCTTTTGTGATTGTGTTCATTGATGATATTCTTATGTATTCCAAGAGAAAAACCGATCACGAGATGCACTTGCGACAGGTTTTCGAACTTTTAAAGAAGGAGCAAATATACACCAAGTTTTCCAAATGTGAGTTCTAGCTAGTAGAGCTCCAATTCTTAGGTCATGTGATGAATAGCTAACAAATTCACGTTGACCCTACTAAAATAGAAGCCGTGAAAACTGGTGCGTTCTCACAACCCCAACCAAAGTTCGTTCTTTTCTGGGCTTAGCAAGGTACTATCGTAGATTCATTACAAAATTTTTGAAGATTGCTAAACCACTAATGTCGCTAACCTAAAAGAACCGACTCTTTGAACAGGGACCCGAACAAGAAGAGGCTTTCGAGACATTGAAACGCGAGTTGTGTAATGCTCCTATTCTAACACTCCGCGATGGAAACGATGATTTTGCCGTGTACTGTAATGCCTCTAATCAAGTTCTTGGTTGTGCTCTTATGCAACGAGGAAAAGTCATAGCGTACGCGTCAAGACAATTGAAGGTTCGTGAAGTGAACTACACAACCCACAATCTTGAACTTGGTGCTGTGGATTTTGCTTTGAAGATTTGGCGACACTATCTTTATAGGACGCAATGCATAGTCTACACCAATCATAAGAGTCTCCAACACATGTTCAATCAAAAGGATGTTAACATGAGGCAAAGACATTGGATCGAGTTGATTAGCGACTACGAGTGCGACATTCGCTACCACCCTGGGAAGGCGAATATCGTAGTCGACGTGCTGAGTCGCCGGATCCATAACAAGACTGTCTCGTTCCAAGAAATCCAAGATCAAAAACAGTGGTTTGACACTTTAGGGGAATTTGATACTATTAGAGGACCGTGTACGTACGGAGTACTAACTAATTCTGCGCGTATACCAAATCAAATAGTGTGGAATCCTATTTGATTGGCGATCCAATCAGGGAGAACACACTATAGATCAATATAACGATTAAAGAAACGTTAAGAACAATTAGAACACGATCAACTGTGATCTATGAACTTGGAACAAGTTTTCTTGAGTCTCTGGTCGGGTAGGGTATGATTATGTGTGTAGGTATTCGAATTGTTACGTTTTTCCATGAATTAGGTGGTATTTATAGGTTAGGTTCTTCCAATCGTACGATTGAACCATTAGCATGGTTCAGTCGTGCGACTGAATCATGTATTGATCCATCCGCACGACTGAAGGTTCAGTCGTGCGACTGAGTCAATCTTATGTCTCAATCGTGCGACTGATCCAGTCTCCTAGTTCAGTCGTGCGACTAGTCCATTAGCATGAAGTATTCATGCGTATGTTCCATTAGAATGGTCCATTCGCATGAGGACTTCATATGATTAAGTTTGAACACGTTTCTCAATCATTATTGACGAAGAATTATGTACAACAACCACAAACCTATATAGTTAGTTCACTATAAATTATCACACAATAAACAATGAAATATTAAATATTATAAGAATCAACCACATCTTGTATTCATTCATACCCATTCATTACATATATGTAAGACATGATAGACATTTTACATTAAGCTTCTAAACTAGGTACATATGTATCAACAAACTCCCCTTTGGACCTAGTTTACATTAGTGTCTAACATTCTTCATTAGCTCCTCAAATTTCTTGTACTTTTCCTCTCTAGTAACTCCGGCATGTATCTCGAAGGCAAAACAGAGTCATATCACGTTTTGGAACTGGAGGGCTTGTACTATATCTTGAGAGTCATAGAATAGTGGCCACTTGTATAAGGTAGAGACATCATCTGCAGACAAGTTGGTCAGCCACATAGGGTCGAACACCCGGAGAATTTCCATTTTGCTCTCTCTTTGTAAGACTATGACCGCGTCACCTATTCTCCAATCATAATACCACCACTTGAAGTGTGGAGTGAAGTCCTGTGGCATTTCCCGTAAGGGAATCTTGGACATTGTGCGCTGAGGACTCCACTTTAGCACTACCTTAGGCTTTCTAGAAATGGGATCCACTTCAGACCTTTTGATGTACCTCTTCGGTTGTTGAGTTCTGAAGTTTACCCACCTGGTGTGGTATTCTTTCCTTAGTGCAGCCTCAAACCAGCCTGACATTTTCCTTGGATAAGCATATAACAAATTTAGGCGTGCCAGCTGGTTGAGCTCAAAACCAGGGAGAGTCTTCAGATCATGAGGGAATGTGAAGTACTCAATTCCCTTCTCCCTCTTAACTGCATACATGTTAAGATCCTCAAGATATGCCCACATGATAATCTTGCCTGGCACCTTTAGATGTTTCTTGACCTTGTATAAATTGGTGTAGACATTTGACTTTTGAGCAGTGCGTTGGGCTCGTATCTCAGCAAAACAAGCCGCCCATTCAACCTTCTTTAAATCAACATCAATGTCTGAGGCTTGGGCTTGGCTCTCATTCTTCTCAGTTTCCTTTCCATCTCATCCGGTTTATCAAAGGTAGCACTGCTGAGAGTATCACCCAAGTTGGGGATCACATTGCCCTGTCGGTCAGTGTACTCTGGATAGTGCTCAGCGGTGACATCCTCAATCTCTATTTCATCTATGTCGTTGAGCTCATCGTCACTTGTCACATCAAAAGTAGGTGCATCTTTGACAATCTCATCTGGGTTTAGCCTAAACATCTCTGCAAGTTGCTTGCCAGTCAGGTCGTGTATGATTTCTCCTTCTTCGGGAGTATAGCTCACCGACCTTCTGACTATCCCTTGCAAATCAAGAATCATTGTGAGTTGAGACTTGATTTGATGTAGGGGAGCAACATCATATTCATCTTGCTGAGATGTTTGATCTGCTTGATTTATACATTTAAAACACATCAATCATTAGTAATTAATCAAGACATTCAAACATTTGATAAAGATATATAAACATTAATTACAAAATTGTAATACAAGATTTAAGTACAAAAGTTTTCAAATACATAAACATCAATAAGCATTATTTTGTCTTTATCAATCAACTCTTCAACAGTAGGGGTTGAGGATGATGATCCTTGGTCTTATGCTTTCTTTGTCCTCCTTTCTTGACCTTGAGCTGAGGCTGATGCAGCTGCATCACCTTCTTCATGGTCATCTCTTCTCTTCTTTCCCCTTGACCCTTCATCATCACTATCATCTTCGTCATGAGACTTATCATCTTCACCATCAGCATCATCATCATCATCATTATCACTATCACCTTCTTTAATCTTTTGAGGCTCATCTTTTGATCCTTTAAGTCTAAGCATGATCTTCATGTTTTTTGCCTCCAACTCCCCAATCCTCTTAACTGATTGATCATTTTGCTCCTGAAGTTGGGTAATCTGCTGAGCTTGCTGGGTGATTTGCAGCGCTTGAGGAGCATTGAGTTCCACAAGCAGAAGTAGTTGTGTTGCTCTTTGCTCATCAGCAGCTAACAGCTTAAGCCCCATCCGGTTTAGTGCTGCTAGCTATTCCTCTACTCCAATGGAGGGTAGAGTGGGTTCTGTGGTGAAGGTAGTATGGGTTGATGGACCTGCTTGGTGGCTGGTGGTGGTAGTGGTGAATGTGGTGGATATGGGTGGGGGATAAGAGTGGATGGTGAAGGGTTGGGTGTAGTAATGGTGGTTGGGAGTGTCATACTAATGGTAAGGGTTGTGGTAGTGGTGGTGGTAGTTGTGGTGGCTGTAGCAGATGTGGTGGTGGCAGTGGCATAGTGGTGGATGTGGCAGTGGTAGTGGATAGGGTCAAAGTAAATCTAGGCCTCTTACCCTTTTTGCCATAAGGGTGAGTCATCCTCTTCTTCCTGGAGCCCTTAGAGATAGACGCTCCCCCTTGGCTGATGGGCTGGTCTGGGTTGCAAAGATGGATCAGTATCAGCAGTAACAGCATCCCCGGACTCACCCTGGCGTCTACCAACCACCCTGATCCCTCTCTTAGTGACTATCACCGGCTCCTTACAGTCCGTACCAGAGGCTCCTCATCTAACTCCTCCTCCTCACCCATCTGAATATCAGGGTGGATTGGAGCCGGCTCGGGTCCACCCGGACCATCACCTCCTTGAACATCATCGTGTTCATCATCGTTAGGGTCATCGAAGGGTAGAGTAATAGGCTCAACATCAGAATCACTATCATCGTGAAACCACTTCCTCCTAGCTGGTACCACATAATCGGCACAGGCAAGGTGCCTAAACAATCTCCTCACTAGGGGTTTCACTTGCTTCCCCCTGTACACCTTTATCCTCCCTAGAGTGGTGTCATCCATAACCTCCAAACTCGTCTATGATCATCTGCAAGTACCGTGGATACATGCAGAAGCTCTCTTTACCCTTTGCCTGAAGGTTCTCGATCAAGTGCGTGAATATCATGTTGGAGAAGCTAAAAGGGCGATTTAGCACCAATGCCACGTAGGCATTCTAGATTTGGTCAGACAGATCATCGAATCCACCCCTACGTGAAGCAATGCACTTAGAATGACGTGTGCTAAGTACTTGAACTAGGGACACAGGTTGCATTTGTTCAGCACACCTGCGTTGATGTCCCCAAAGTACATCATTCTGAGAAAACATCCCCTAACAATCAGAGGGTGTAACATGGGTGGGTGTGCAGCATCATCACCAACGTCTAGAACACGTCGAATGTCTGCTGCTGTCACCTTTATCTCTTGCCCTAAAATGGTGTTGCATATATAGAAAGGCTCAATAGATCTGTCAACTAATGCACCTTCACAGAAGGCTTGCTTGATAGATCGGTAGGGTGTACATGGTGTAGATATGGCTATGTAGATCCTAGATCGCCTCAGAAAATCAATGATACCTGCAAAAAAAGTAGCATCCTAAGTGGTGGCATCCAGATAAGCACAAATGTTGTGCTTGGTGTTGATGATCCACCTCTCTACTATGTTTCTATAACCCAAGACACATAAACATTAGATTTGTCCATAACAGAAACTGTTGAAACATAAACTGTTTTGGAACTAGTCTGGTTCAATCGTGCGATTGAACCATACGACTGAGTTCAGTCGGGCGATTGAGCATGCGGTTGACTTCAATTGGGCGACTAAGCATGTGGTTGACTTCAATTGGGCAATTTAGGATGCGGCTAAGTTCAATCGGGTGATTGTGCTAATACGCCTTGTTCATTCAGCCGATTGAGTCATTCGGCTAGTTCAATCGTGCGATTGAAGTTCATTTAGAGTGTCCAGTCGCATAACTCTCTGTTCAACACTCTAACACTGAATCTAGGTCACTTGATGTTAAATGTTGTGCATAGACTCTTTAGACTCGCCGGAAACCTAAATGTCACTTTTTGTCCATCATTTTAACCATTATGCACGTTTAGTTTGTCTATTTGATGGTTGTTACTGGTTTAATGATATTAATAAAAAATTGGCCTGTTAGGGTTTGTCTACACCACGAATTTTGGTTGATTTTAGTCTCGCATTACTTGTAGAAAATGAGAGTACACGTCAGTAATACAATAGTAGTGAGAAATCGACTAAATCAATTTTTGGCAGAGTATATGTGCTTTAGGGCGATTTGGAAACGATTGAAGGGTGATGAGGATATGCGACCGACCTTAGCCCAATTTATACTGATTTTATCTTTAGTCGGGCGACTAGACCTATTCGCACGCTTCATTTTTACGACTGGGGCTCAGTCGTGCGAATGGCTCAGTCGGTCACATTCAGTCGTGCGACTGACTCATTCGGTCACCTCTATTCGTGCGATTGGTTCATTCTGATGATCCAGTCGTGTGAATAGTTCATACTCATGCTCCATTCGTGCGACTGGTCCATACTTATGGTCTAGTCGTGCGAATGACTATGACTTATGAATTTTACCTTATGCACTTTCACCCACTTAATATGTTAACAATTGATTACGATGTTATGAGCAATGATCATCTCAGACATGATCCTTTTAACTATGAAAACTTTTGATCACCTTAGACATGATCCTTTTAACAAAGAACTGATTGGTCACCTCAGAGATGACCTCTTTTAATTGAGTGTTTCGTAGATTGAATTCCGATACCTTGTCCGACTTTTACCAACTGAAGGACTAAAATTTAAAAAATAAAGCAACTAGAAAATTTAAAAAATAAAACTAAGACATATTTATGTATTTTTTATTAGAGATGGATTTTAAATCTATTTGAGTAGTTCTAATGGATTTTACTTCTTGGACAACATAGCTTCAATTCTTGTTTATCATTTCTGGTACGATTCATTTTGGAATCATACAGGTAAATCAGAATCACTTGGAATATTTTAATAAACTATCTTGATGCTTGATCCTTGTTTTCAATGATAGTCAATAGCAATTTTAGGAAATCATACTAGAGCCACAAGATGCACACAATGATTTTGACTTTCAAGAACTGTAGCTCACGATGATTGTCAGTATACTTGTTCTTTTAAATCCATAGATAGATTTTTGACACACATTGTTGATTAGTTAAGGTTTAATTATTTCAACAAGCATTTATGGATTCCACGCTTATATGGTAATCAACATTTCTCATAAGATTTTTGAGCGGTATATAGGTATATTTCAAGAAGAAACTATTCTAAGAGCTTTCAAAGAGATGCCAAGCCTCAGGTCAGTGCCATCGCACAGCAGAGAGGCGCAAACAACA
>BJCM01214664.1:0-33429 GCA_018326385.1 Flaveria bidentis | reverse complement strand
TATTGTCACTTACTTTGGCTCAAAGAACTTCACATTTATTTAAGTACAAAAATAGCCAAAAAGAGCATGATTGACCACACAAAAGAGCTCAAATATTTGCAACAAAAATACAATACTTTCAACTGAAATGTTGATACCGTAAACAACATCTTTGAATTCCGAAGGTTAGGTGGTGGTGGGGTGCCTACACCACTTCATCACACCATATACCCACCAATCAAATAATGACACGACACACTACGCTCATCATGTTCTTCATTAATATAATTATCTTACAAATCGGTGGTGGTGGGTTGAACGATTTAGTAGAAGGCGGCGGTTCACTTAAACCCGAAAGCACCTTCTGTCTATGTTTTTTAGAGGTTTGAGCTTGTGATTTTGAGAATTTTTTTTAGTGGAATCCTTATCTTTGAAAGAAGAATGTATATTTGTGTAAGAGTAGATGAGAAATTTTTGAAAAATGTGTAAAATTATGAGTTATATTTTAGCATTTATAATGTATTTCTTTTTTTGCATAGAGCCGTTGAAGGGTGGGGTGGGTACAACGGTCCAAAAATTGAGCGTTTGGAACGGTCTGATGTAGTGGTTGGCATGACATGTAGTCGCCGTGTGGCGTGAGTATTTTTACGGTGTGTGGAACCGGCGACAGTGTTGCCGCGCGACGCTATTCTCACCACGTGCAGGACCGGTGAATGGGGTCACTTACAACACAACAACACAAAGAGGAGATTAACCAAAACTTCATCAAACAGTGAACTGGATTTACCACAAGTAAGACACTAAGAACACAAGTAATGTAAGAGACAAAACACACGAGCACAAGTATATGGTTTTCAAGAATGAAGTATATTGCTTTCTTTATGTTCTATTACAAGTGTTACAAAGCATAAAGGAAAGATACAAGAACATGAGATACTTATACTACATCCTACAGCCGACTATAATATGAAAGCCAGCTGGATATAATTGACTAGACACAGACAAAATCAATTGTAGAGTCAAAAGGCAGATTGCCTTTTGACTAGTGACTAAGACATGCCATAGCTCGCATCCTTATTTATTACAAAAAGAATAAAGTATATGAAGTAGAAAGTTACAAACTCAAGACCTCAATGTACAGTTACCAAAAGCATGGACCTTTTCACCAACTCATGCAAGTTGGTGACTTTACAGAGTTGCAGCAGGAAGGGGTACAGCTTTATGGAAAAGTGCATTAGATAAAGCATGTTAATAAAAGTATTCAGAAGAAATCTGTCTTCAAGAGTTGAGGCTTCCGAAGACTTTGTCTCTGAAGCTTCGGAAGACTTCATCTTTGGCTTCGGAAGATATTGGTCTTGGCTTCGGAAAATTTTACACTTAGAGTATTTTCTGTTGCTAGTGTAAAGCTTCCTAAGCATTCTTCTTCAATGCACTTGTGCAGCATGCAAGACAGACTTTGGATGTTTGGGTTGCATCAGCCTCTTCATATATTCTCTACACCACGGGTGTTCGGCGAGGGCGCATCTAACCTCCTTAGCCTCTTAAAGAAGAGATTAATTTTTTTAATTATTATGATCATATGTTTTAATGATAAGAATTTTCTTTTAAAGATCTTGATAAATATTAATTGTTTGTAAATTAATTTCCTTCATTATTATATATTTATATTATACTAGAATGGTGCCCGTGCAATGCGGCGTGATAACATTATACATTCAACACATGTTTTTAGTTTTTGTTATTCTTATAGTAATTTTACAGAAGTCTATTATATTTTTTCTAAGATAAATATAAAACACCAAATAAATGGGTTTTGTATTACGACTTGTATGTTTACTATTAACTTATTGTACTTTACAAAATATAAATCGGTTCAGCAAAAAATCTACACCAAAACGGTTAAAAAAACACAGGTTACGGTTGTAGTCTAAAAAAGTTTTTAAAGATGATAGATTAAAAGATATAGCTGAAATCATAAAACAAATTAAGTTTTTTTTGGTTTATGGGTAGATAATGCAAAATTTTGTGTAATTTACAGTAAGTGTAAGGTTATTATGTAAGTAATTGTAAGCGGTAATTTGCAAATAATGTTAAAAATACTATTTTACTCTTAAAAATGGTTGTACCTTATGCATTGAGACAATTATGTATTTTTAATTTTAGAGTATCTTAAAATACCCCTTACATATGTTTTATATATACTAGAATGGTGCACGTGCAATGCAACAGGGCAACATTTTACATCTAACACGACTTTCTAATTTTTGTTAATCTTATAGCAATTTTACAAATGTTTATTATATTTTTTCTAAGATAAAATTTAAAACACCAAATAAATAGATTTTGCATGATGACTTGTACATTTATGCATTAAGTTATTGTACCTTACAAAATATATATCAGTTCAGCAAAAAAATTACACTAAAACGTTTAAAAATACACATTTATGATTGTAGTATCAAAAAATTTAAACCATGATAGATTGATATAACCTAAATCTTAAAACAAATTAAGTTTTTTTTGTTTATCGGTAGATAATGTAAAATTTTATGTAATTTATAGTAATTATAAGGTTATTATGTAGTTAATTGTAAGGGGTAATTTGTAAATAATATTAAAAATACTATTTACTATTTTTATCAAAACAACGAAAATAATTTAAAACCATTTTTTTAAAACAAGATTATATAAAAGTTGAAGTTTTCCATCGAAGTTTTCTGAAACGAATGTTTGAAAATGAAATTATATAATAAGAAAGTTAAAGAAATAGTATGTTGTTTTACTATTGAACTATTACCTATATGTAATTCTAATTATGTCTTATATAAAAATATCATATTATAACTTAATTTCTATTACTAACTATTAGATACTCTTTATTCGATCTTTGACCATCGTCCTCTAGCGCACTGATTTGGTTGTCGAGACTCGATCAAAAACCAGTTTATATATTGATCTTAGCTAGGTTTATTGCGTAAGGATAAGTAAAATCGTATTCAAGGGAAATTAGTGGAAAGTGTTTAATAAACAAGACTCAGTTGACTTAAATAAACTAACTTTGAAATTAAAAATTGAAACTTTGAATGATTTCAAGAACACAAGTGTAAAAAACAATAAACTTTGGAATGAACTTAATAAATAATGAGAAAACAATCATTTTCGGGTTTTCAATTACGCAAGATCAAAAATTGATATGTTTCATTAGGATTTGTGAAAAACAATACTTTAAAATCTTAGCTTTTGATTAAAGTGATAATAAAAGAACAAAGTTTTAAGATTCGTTCGTTCATAATATTACCAATTTACCTATATCAGATTGTCTATTTTTTTTAACGAGCTCACAATGCAAGGAAACCAAAAACAGATAATCAAAAAAACAACTTCATTTATAAACAAAGCTTTTAAATCAACCAAAACATAATGTTTCATTGAATAATTCAATGCTCAATACAAAAACCTAATTATAGCATACCAATTGTCTTACTTGACAAAAATCGTACTCCCGAAAGCAATCAAGAAATAAAACAATCAAGAAATAAAACAATCAAGAAAGAACTAGCCGCTCATGGTGTAGATTAAATCTTAAGGGAAATCATGTGATTCAATATTCAATCATTGATATTCATTTTTATTTTATTTCAAAATTCAATTCAAGACATGCTATATATTTACTTGCAATTATATGTTCATAGTTAGATAAACTTGATGAAAACACAATCATTAATTCATACAACCATGGTAATAATGATAAATCTATTAGTTTGATAAATTCATCCCATTTGTTTATTTACGTGGTGATTGAAACCAGGATCATACATGTTATAAGGCTTTATCTGTGAACCGAGTCAATTTAGTCATTAGATTGGATTGTGTTGATTTGTTTTTTATGTTATATTATTGCATTATAAGTTTTGACATTGCTATGTGAATGAATTGTTTTCAATCCCTTAATCAATCTATATATGTATTTAAACCTGTGTTTACTCATTAGCTAATTTGTTACCTGACTCGTTACGTTTTCATATAATTTCGCTAATGCAGTTTAGAGGACTTATTTTTGCTCACTTAGGACTTAAACTTAATCAATTCAATTGCATTATGTTTACTTGAATTTTTGTCTGATTGTAATGTATTGATTGATTAGTATTATTCAATGAATATGATATTTAATATTATTTCAACTTATTAAATTTCTTATTCTATCAACAATCGATCAACATTCGTCCACTCTGATTATTCCGCCATTGTTCGGGTTGTGACATTTCTCAAACCCTAATCTTCACATAGGAGGTAGACCAGCAGTGGTTGTTCGACCGACGGTAGGCGACCACCTAACAACGACGATCACACCTAATAGTTTTGAATTGTCTTCCCTTTCTTTACAATCATCTCCACCCAAGAAGATCTGAATTCGCTTTCTCCCACATCAGAATTAATGAAAGCTTATTGCTTTTGATTTAAATAAAAATATTAGATTAAAAGCTACTAATCAAAATTTATAAATTATAAAATCATTAGATAAGATATAATTAAAATTTACTACTTATTTTGATTTATTAGATATAAGGGTAAAATAGTGATTTTGTATATTTTCACAAAAAATGTTAACCATTGTTAATTTTTGGACCAAACATGAAAGCAAACATTGTACTCAATGTTTCCATAAAATTTAAAATTTAGGGATCAAATCAAAAATTTAACAAAAACCACAGGTACCATTCGTGTAATTTACTCTTAAAATTTATGTATAAGTAACTACTTCAAGTAATAAAACAATAGCAATATTTTTGAACTTTTGTTTTAAATATGTTTCGTTTAAAATATGTTTTTTTAAAAGTGATTTTAAGCACTATCATTTTATAAAAAAATTATTTGTACAAAAAAAATTCATCAGCCATAAAATGTTGTTTCAAAACAATTTTTTAATAAAAAACATGTTTTATTTATTAAATATTTGTTTAATAATTTGGAAAGGATAGACAATATCAATAGCATTTAATATTATTATTAAAGAGTTGAATTGTTATATTAGTGATATGTGACAAAATTTTTATTAGAATATAATATGTGGAAAAATATTATGAGAAAATAACATTTGACAAAATGATTGTGAGAAAATAGCATGTGATAGTAATTATTTTGTTTTATTAATATAAATAATAGTTTTTATATTCTTTCGAGAATTTTTTTTGAAAATAGGACTTTTCTTAAGGTGATGTTGACAATGAGGGAAATTCTCGGTGGGTGTTGACAATGGGGGTACCCGCCCCTGGCAGGGGCGGGTTCTACATGTGATGCTTTGACTATTGCTGATTGCTTGCAATGTGACTATTGCTGACTGTGATGTGACCATGTGTCTGCTTTATGGAGAACTCACCCTTGGTAAGGTCGGGTTCTCAAACAAATACCAGCCACACATTTAACCTATTCACTTACCGATTATAATTATAACTCAACCGAATTCACTCAAATCTGCATACTAAATTCAATTCACACTTTAAAAAAAACTAATCATTATCATGTCTCGGCTTTATTTTCTACAAATATATTGGGGTGGTGATATTTCATTCGAAAATAGAAATATCATATGTGATGTTTCTATGAAAATAGCATTTTCAAAAAAAGTTATGTGTTATTTTCAAATAATACAAAACATCTAGACTTGAGTCATTGAAACTTTTAAAAATTTGAGAGAAACCAGCATATGAGTAATATAGTTTTAATTTCAAATTATAATACTATTTTTGAACCTAAAGATGATTATAAATCAAATCTACAAACTCTTCGTATGAAACTCTATTACGAAGAATAATAGTTGAACTTCTAATAGAAACATCACATATGATATTTCCATTTTCGAATGAACTATCATCACCTCAATATATTTGTAGAAAATAAGGCCGAAACATGATAATGATTATTTTTTTAAAGTGTGAATTGAATTTAGTATGCAAATTTGAATGAATTCGGTTGAGTTATAAATATAATCAGTAAATGAGTAGGTTAAATGTGTGGCTGGTTTTTGTTTGAGAACCCGCCCTTGCCAAGGGCGAGTTCTCCATAAAGCAGACACATGGTCACATCGCAGTCAGCAACAGTCACATCGCAAGCAGACAGCAGTAGTTAAAGTATCATATGTAGAACCCGCCCCTACCAGGGGCGGGTACCCCTATTGTCAACAACCATCGAGAATTTCCCCCCTTGTCAACATCACCTTAAGAAAAATCCTATTTTCAAAAAAAATTCATTCTTTCGATTGGTAAATAAAAATAAAAGGCAGTCCAATAAAATTTCACCAAGTATTGAATGGCTAGAAGTTTTGTTTGGTATGCAAAGATGC
The DNA here is from genome assembly GCA_018326385.1 of Flaveria bidentis. Classification (NCBI taxonomy): domain Eukaryota; kingdom Viridiplantae; phylum Streptophyta; class Magnoliopsida; order Asterales; family Asteraceae; genus Flaveria; species Flaveria bidentis. Next base: position 27,110 of record BJCM01214664.1, on the reverse strand, counting down.
GTTGGAGAAAGTAGACAATGTAAATCATAATGCAACTCCAGTTTAGAGAATTTGTTTGGTAACTTATAAATAATTAAATGTCGAACCAATAAGATATTTTAATCATTAAGTGCTGAACCATTAAGATGTCTGAACCATTAAGAGTTAGTACATCGTTCAAAGACAAATGTCTGACTAATTCAGATAATATGTATTAACCATTCAGCATTAGACCTTTTAACCATTCAACATCAATGTAATTTTTAACCATTGAGAGGTAAATGTATTAACCATTCAGACATATGCTTGCGAAACAAACAGTCTGAACCATTAAGTGTTGGACCATTCAAACATCTGAACCATAAATAGACTGATTAAGAGACTGTCAAACAACCCCTAAGTAACTCTAGTTTAAAGACTAAGTGTATGTTTGGTAAATCAATTTTTAACTAACATTTTATTTATTAGTTATTGAAAAATTAATAAGTTAATAAATATATTTGGGTACTATTGAAAAAGAATAAGTTGATTTTAAAATTTTAAAAAGTTAAATGAAGTTATTTTTCAAAAGTAATTTAAAAGGAATAAACAATCCCAAATACCCCATAAACATTTTAATTTGCTTGCGAAAAAGAAAGCATAGGATTTTGTATCATTACTGGCGTAGCAAATGAATCTACCTATGATAAATGTATGATATGTAATAAAAAATAGACGTTGGAAAATAAAAACAAAATTGCTTATTTGGTTTGGTGGTTTATTTAGATTCTCCTTTTGTCACATGTACGCGTTGGGTTCGAAACTTGTTCAGATCACTTTTTTCATAATTATTCAACTATCTGTGTAACAAAGTAATGATTTTGAATCCATTGAAGTTTCATGATACCTATTTTCAATGTCATTATATAATTAACATTTTAGTGATCCAGCCTCTTATAAATATTCTCACTAGAAGCCCTGTAAAAAAGTCTATCTTAATGTTTTTTATATAATTACTTTTTAAATTAGAAGCTCCCGTTGAGCCAACCCTATATAAACTTTCTCAAGTGGTTTTGGGCTCGGGGCGGGAGTAAAAACATGAGTTTCTATAATACGACATATAAAAAATTAGAAATCGAATAACTTGTATATAAAAAATTTATAATACGACGATATTGTTATTACAATAAATAAAACAAAAGTATTGTAGGAAAATAATTTAATTTACTTAATTATTAAGCGAATCAGAGGCTCTACTAGCATTTTTCATACTATTACGTTAAATTACGTTTAGAATAGATAAATGTTATTGGGCTAAAAATTTTAAAATACTAATAGGCTTTTAAGTAAAGTTTAATGGGCTAAAATAATAATAGATTTATTGGTTTTATATATATTTATACTATATATAAAACATATAAGAGAAGTATTTTAAGATACTGTAAAATTAACAACACTGGATAAAATAGTATTTATAACATTATTTACAAATGATCTCTTACAAATAGTTACCTAATAACATTATACTTATTAAAACTTGTATAAAATTTTATATTATCTACCCATGAACCAAAAAAACTTAATATGTTTAAAGATTTCAACTATATCTTCTAATCTATCATATTTAAAATGTTTTGAAACTTCAAGTTAACCTGTGTTTTTTAATGTTTTAGTGTAAACTTTTTCCTAAACAGATATGTATTTTATGAGGTTTAATAAGTTAATGCATGTATGTACAAGTAGTCATACAGAACACACTTATTTGGTGTTTTAGATTTTAGTTTAGAAAAAAACATAATAGACTTTTGTAAAACTATCAAAAAAATAACAAAATATTAAATACATGTGCCAGATATAAAAAATACATATGTATATAAAATATATAAATTAAAAAAATATTCCTTTGAAAAGATCAGGACCTGCACGGTCACTCACCCGACCCCTACATTTCAGTAATCCAACCTAGTAAAAGTAACACCAAACGTTGACCGAAAAATTGTGAAACCCGTAATAAAATTATTGTTGCACCATTGTGGATACGTATATCTTATATTCAAATATAAAATTAATTTTTGGAATACTACACATGCCAAAGTCGATATGTATATTAGTTTATCTTGAGTTCAAATTATGTTCTACATATTTAAATATTATACTTGCCAAACTAATCCTAACAACCATGTAAATCTCACATTCACGTGCATTTAATTACATGTAAATCTAATATTGTTCAAAATATCCAAATCTATTCTTATCAAATATCCAGATTTGTAAATCGATTCTCAATTTCTCACGATCATCCGTATTAAATATAACAAGATAAAAAATCTGATAATTTTAGATATTTAAATTATTAATGTTAATTCGAAAACTCCACATTCTTGTACGTTTTCCAAACGACTCATTACATGTGTATCATCACCCAATCCATTGAGAATGTACGTGAAACTCCATTCACAAATGAAGCTTATAAAGCATACTAATTAATTACAAACGTGCATGTACAGAAAGTGATCGAATGATGCAATTAAATACATATTTGAAAGATGAAGCAATATTGAAAGAAGTAATCATTTAATTAATTAATTAGCTATCATTATTCATAACTCAAAAATAACAAACCCATATGCCTTCTCAGTTGATTACCAAACATAACATAAAAAGTTAACAAATAAGAAATAAAATCACTAGCTAATTAAATCTCACACCCTAATTAGTCATTAACTATCGATCGTCGAGAATTGAAGCAGGTTTCAATATTCATCTACAAATGTTGATTGATGATCAGGTCATTCTTCCATCATCAGTAGTACTGGGCGGCTCATTAAGGTCGAAATCATGAACCACTTTACCCACGGTGGCTTCTGCTACAACTGATCTATCCTTAACTTGATTAATACCGCCTTCTTCTTTAGTTCGATTATTATGATCATGTGGTACTTGTGGGGCTGATCTTTTTCTTCTCTTCTTTCCGATGCCATTCCACTCCCCTAGAAACCTCGTAGTCGTGGAATCACCACCCGAACTGCATTCTCCTAATTGACATTCTTCTTCTTCTTCTTTTTCTTCTTCTAATTTGATTGATACGGTGCTGATGTCAAAGAGGTTCTTGGGTAGCACGGAGCGCCATTTGTAGCAGCATGAGGTGCTTTTCAGATGATCGTAAAGGGTCTTAGCCGAGGGGGCATAATATTCACGACAGATGAAACACATCAAGTTACCTTCGTCGTCCGCACACCGCAAAACTAATCTCTGAGGACCTTTACTACTAATACCCTCTAGCTCCATATATATATATAATATTATTATTCGATCAATCTGCAAATTCATTCAATCCATCAACATCTATGAATACCATGAAATTGAAATCTCCATCAGAAGATAGATAGATAAGTATATAATCAAATATATATATATATATATATATATATATATAAGCTAGTACTATATATATATATACGTGTTAATTAAATGTTTGAAGGAATTGAAGATCATATATATGCGTACCAATTATCAGGCTGACCGGTGAAAGAAATTAATAAACACGTACAGATCGAATTGATCTTCGGTGTTAGTACTGTTAAACAAATGATATGATATGATGCTCATTGGGGTTAATATATATATATAGAGAGAGAGATATAGAGATGTAGTGTACACTGACGTAGTAGTTGTTTGTATGGTATTCAAATTCATATAATTTTATTACGTACTTTTAGTTAAACCCACTACTATTAAAAATGTACGTTATCCAAACAAATCGGACTAGTGGCGATTTTGAAAATATATATTGATTCGATTTTCAGATGCTTACTTTTTAATTTTAGATTGTTACTATAAATACTGTTTTATTAACTATTAATTTTTTTAGAATGCGATTTTTATATTGGGAATGTATTTTTATCTTACAACATCCAATTTAACTTCATATGCATTTTTAACAAATTTACATTAGAAAGTATAAAATTTTTGACAATGAGTTGAACAAGTTCTAGCTTTATATATACAAAACCATACATTACAAAAATCATACATTATAAAAATCATATAAAATCATACATTACAAAAATCAATGTTATTTAATTAGTAAACCCTCATCAAACCACGTCCTCCGAACCAACATTAGAAAAAATCATAGATTACAAAAAAATGGATTTTGAGGCATGTTGATTATGGATTGCAATATGAGAGGAATTCAAAATTTCAAAATGCGATCTATATGTACGTAGTGTTTGTATAGTATTCAATTGAAATTCATATATATTTATCACTTTTAGTTTGAACCCACTATTAAAAGTGTTATCCATACAAAACTCAAAAGTGGCGATTTTGAAAAATATTGATTCGATATTCAAATGCTTATTTTTAAATTTAGATTGTTACTATAAATAGTGTTTTATTTACATTTTTGTTTTCATAGAATGCAATCCTTATATTGGTTTTTTTATAACTTAATTTCAATTAATTCCATATTCCATAAATAAGATATATATGATATACATTTTTAACTTATTCATTTTTTCAGTTAAGAATGCAACCGATATACTAGATCGTTAATTTTTCAATATTTACAAATTAACTCTTTATATGCTTAGTACACTATATAGAAACTAAAAACAATATTATTTCAGCTTAATCTTATTAATGTTTAACTACTTAAAAGTTGTCAATGAGTTTACTGTACGAGACCTGATATTTGTTTTGCAGTTAGAGCTCTTATGTATGCCTGGCAATCTTGACCCAAGTTGTTATATTTGGGTTGATTTGGACTTTAAATGATGTTATATGGGTTGTTATGGGTTGATTAATATTCTTAAGGGGTTAGGATGAGTAGGTTTAAATGTAAGAGAAAATAGAAAACGGGTCAGGATGGGCAGGAAAGGAAAAAGGGCAGGTCATGACAGGTTGCTCAAAAAATAAAGGATTTAAAAACAACAGATCTTTATTTGGTTATCTGATTTTTCTAATCAAGTAATCAACAAATCTTTGTTTTGCTAGGTGTTCCTACTCCGGCAACGATGACGACCGATGAACAATGAACTCATCATCCTTATTAAGCACCTCTTGAACCACTACTGCAATTCAATCAAAACTTTCATTCTAAAGCTTAGGAAGCTCACCAAAGATGTTAAATTTGTCCTTAAATGAGGTTATTAAATTCAAAAAACTTCAGCCTTTTTCTCCGCCTTCAGAACCACAGCAGCTCCGTCGTCACTGTTGCACCCTCTGGCATTGCTGTCGACGTGCCAAAAATCTCTTCCGCCATGAACAACAAAAGTAATATTGACGAACCGAGAGTAAAATCAAGAGTTTGATGGGTTTTTCATAGTCATGAAGTGTGGATAGTGAGTTGAGTTTTATACGTGGTTTTGGATTTTACAGCAGCAATAATTTAATTTTTGTTTTTAATTTTATCTTCTTTTATTAAGATTATGAAGTCTTTAAATTAACCTATCTTGGTCCGACCCATTCTGACCCGAACCCGTCTTAACCCAAACCAAATGGACCTGTTTTTTAAGGTGGTCCATTCCGACCCGTACCCATTCTAACCAAAACCCATTTTGATCCAATGCCTTGTCCAACCCAACCCGCCCATATTGCCGGGTATAATTTGTAGTTTATATGTTTTTATAGTTTGTGTTGAAAAATTGACAATTTTAATATAATTGGATTTGATCCGTCCTAACCCGACCCATCCTGACCCGAACCTATTTTGACCCGAACCCATCCTGACCCGTTTCTTACCTGAACCCATTCTGATCCGAACCCGTCCTGACCCAAGCCCATCCTAACCCGACACCTATCCCGACCCGCCCATTTTGCCAGGCCTACTCTTATGTATCTTACTAACCGTACGGAATCTGATATTTGTTTTGCTAGATAATTTGTTAACAAGATTTAGTTCAGCTCCTACTAAAAGGCACTAGAACGGGATTAAACATATTTTTCGATATTTTTGAGATACTATTAATTTAGGCTTGTTTTATCTTAATAATTCAAAAGACGAGTTGGTTGGTTATGCAAATGCAAGTTATTTATCAGATCCCCATAAAACAAAATCTCAAATTGGATACGTATTTAAAAATAAAGAAACTGTAATTTCATGACGTTATCAGAAACAAAAACTCGTTGCGACATCCTCAAATTATGTTGAATTTATTACACTATATGAAGCTTCAAGAGAATGTGTATGGTTAATATCTATGACACAACTTATATCAATTTTTTGTGGATTGGAGAAACAAGAAAATGCAACATCAATCTATGAAGATAATGCAACTTGTGTCTCACAAATGAAAGAAATGTATATCAAAAGTGACAGAACAAAACATATACCACCATGATTCTTTTCATACACTCAAGATCTTATTAAAGATAAATAAGTCGAAATGAAATATGTTCAATCTAGCAACAATTCAGCTGATCTTTTCATAAAGGCACTTTCTAAAACAACTTTCTGAAAAATGTTTATAATATTGGCATGCGCACGTACACACAATGTGATGATCTACAGAAAACAATTTGAGAATGAGTTATAAGCTGCACTCTTTTTTCCTAATCTAAGGTTTTTTCCCCTTGGGTTTTTCTTTAGCAAGGTTTTTAACGAGCCAGTAATTAAACTCTTGAAGTTTGAAAAGTGTCATCTAATGGGAAGTATTATGAATTATTATCATAGCAAGTGGATAAACTATTTGTCAAACTTGTAGATAAGTTTACTATGCTACTTATCTACCAAAGTAGTTTACCTTGTCTACCAAAATAATTAATCTTTGTAGTATATATATCACCTCAATGTAGAGAAGAAGATGCATCTCTTATATACATTTTCATAAGATATACATTTTCTCTTCTTCTTGCTCTTACAATTCTCTTCAAGTTCTTAAGGTTATAACATTAATATTGTGTTAACTATTGTGATATTATAACAGTTTAGAATATTATTTGTTTAAATGGGTTTTAGAGGAGTTAAACTTATAAAATTGTGTTTGTAATTTTAACTGATAGTTTAAGTTTTTAATAGGTTCTTCTTTTATAATCATTTATATAAATTACTATTTTCGTCCATGAGGTTTGACGAAAATCACGGGTTCAGTCCAATAGTTCATTTATTACACTGACGGTCCAATAGTTTTAAGGTTTGTTTCAATCCGACCCACACCACTAACACCGTTAAAATTTTCTGTTAATTTAATTTGAAATGACAAATTTGCCCTTGTAATTAAAAATACAAAATAACAACTAAAACCCCACCTTTTCCCACCCCCGATTTGATATTCCTCTTCTCTCCTCTCTCTCTATAAAAAAACTCACCACCACCCACCACCACCACCATCATCGCCACAACCACCGCCGTCGCCGCCACCATCACTGCAACCACCAAAGAATAACTTCGACAACACCACCATATTCTATCCATCTCTCCCTCTCTATTAAACAACCCTACAATGACCCCGTCTGCCACCACTTCCACCGCGTCACCACCTTCACTACCACCACCACCGTCCTCTTATGCCTTGCAACCATGCCCTAACCCTTTTTTGGACTACAGATACCAATCACACCTAATAACTCCTCCCCTCCACCTCATCGACTTCACCGTCGATAATAACCACCACCCCCGCTTAAAACCCACTGGCCACTACCATTTAGATCTCTTGTTCTTCGATCTCTCTCTTGTTTACTGATGATGAGTGAAGACAAGAAATCCTAAATCAAAAGGGGCTAAAAAAGACAATAGGGATCTGGTAGTGCGAACAAGAAATGGACAGCGATAAAGGTGTGTAAAGGCAGTGTGACAGTGCGATGAGTGGATGTATGGGTTGTGGTTGTGCGGCAGTGAGAGTGGTGGTGGTGATGTCGACCTGGCAAGTGAGGAGGCGGTGGTTTGGGGAACAAAGCCACCGGTGGTTTAGGGTTTTGATTTTGAGTTCAATATAGAGAAAGAAGTCTTGGGATGGTGTCCGACCGGTTTCCGGTGGTGGTATTGGTGGTGAGCGATGGCGATGGTCGTGGCCGTGAAGGTGGTGGGATGGTAGAATTTGGAGAGAGAAAAGTAGTGTGTGTGAGAGAGAGAGAGGAAAAGAGAAAGATATGTGGGTGAACGGATGAGGATGGGGTATTTAATCCAGGGGCATATATGTCTTTTTGTGTTATTTAACGAAACAAACACTAACATTGTTAATGGTGTGGGTCGGATTGAAACAAACCTTAAAACTATTGGATTGTCAGTATAATAAATGAACTATTGGATTGAACCCGTGATTTTCGTCAAACCTCGGGGATAAAAATAGTAATTTACTCTAATAATAATATTAACTTTCTTTTAATATTTGTAGGAAACACTCAAAACAACCAATGTTTTGAGAGTCGTGTCAACTAAGTTTACCACAAGCCAAACACCAATCGTGATTTGGCAAATCGTAAAGCATTTTCAAAATGGTTTTTTGTGCCTCCTTTGTCTCCATAAAAGAGATCAAAAACTTCATCAAAGGGGTTAATGATTGTCCAACGTAGGCTCGGTGCTTTTATGATCTAAACTAGGATGCTTCGTCGGTTGAATAAGAGCCTTAACAACTAACTAGACGAAAGAAAGCTAACTAAGGTCAAAGTTCAAGCTCTAATACTGCATCGTCCGTTAAACACAAAAAATGTACCGTTCTTGGCAAAAGAAATGAGACTGATCAATGCCTACCAACAAGAAAAGCTCGATTTGAAAAATCAAAGATGAACTTGCAAAAAGAGAGGATTTAAGTGAATAAAAGCATAATGACTTCAGAATTCTTGATCAAAACAAGGATCATCTATGGGCTTGAATCATCAATTGACAGAAGATATATAAACAAACATGGGCATTCTTATTTTTTTTATTTTATGATTTTTATAAACAAGCCCCGTCGCAAAGTGTGAGAGAATAAACAAGTTGCAATATTTATACAAGAAATTTTAATAATATATTATATAATTTTAATAATTTAATTATTTTTGAACATATTTTGTTTTTCTCTTTTCGTCTTTAATTAAATTAAATGTAGAAATGCAGTCGGACTTTTAATGGCAAAACCAAAAATTAGTTAACATTTAAATTCCTAGTTAGTAACAGAAATAAGGCTTTATCAATGTGGTGAAACAGGTGGGATCCTCCCAAACTAATGTTTTGTAGTCATGACAGTAGGGCTCACAACAGTAGTCAGCAGGTGCGTACCTCACAAAGGCTTATGGCGGATGCTCAGATTGTAACTTCTTCAAGATGAAGTTAATAACTCCCCAATTAAAGCCACGGTATTGAAGCCATGTGATGATTCTTGATTTTTGTTTTTCAGTTGGAAGATCTTTAGCACGAAACCATTGCTTTGAAGCTTGTGCGATTAGATGGTCGATCGAGGGCTTTGATAATCCAAATCTTGATACTTGATCATCGTCACTGGGCTCACCATCTTCTAAAACCAGTTTTATTGCTTTCTGTGCATCAACTTCATTTACACCCTTTTTGGACAGGGCCTAAAAAACAGAAACACCTCATAAGAGAGAAGCGTATGTTCGTACAGACGCACACTAAAAGCCAGCCAATATTTAGGGAGATATAACGCATACTAAAGATACACTGCAACGATACAGATCAGAAAAGGTTGGTTCTGTACTTCTGTTATGTATAAAAAATTGGCTATGGTGATATTTCAGCTGTTGTGCTTAGTCTTCCATCATAACTTATCAGGCTGTAAAAATGATCACAGAAAGAACAGCTTACTTGCTTGATTCTACGTGGGCCCCAACTTGACGAAGACCATCTTGATCGAGAAAACGCTTCAGCATACAAGAAATCATTGATCAACCCCCTGTAACAAACTCAATAAGTCAAGAAATTCCAAAAGTTAAATATGAAAAAACTCACAGAAGACTTTTGTATGAGTTAATAAACAACAGTTGCTAGTAGACTGGAAATAAAGGTAAGGTTATCATGAAAAAAAGATATTTGTGCTATTCCAAGAAATACATTAGTGCATTAATATCTCTGAAATCCTTGATTGAATAGAATTTGTGGAAATATGTAGTTCCACATGGACTTTAAAATTTTGATCCATGATATTGATTATGCACCTGTTCTGGAAGTCAGAGATCACAGCATTGACAATGTCGGGAGAGAATTTCTTTCCTAAAAGTTTCTTCTTCAGCTCAAGTGCTGTATATGCTCTGGAAACAAAGAGTGTATTTTTTTAATTAATTGGTGGAATCGAAGAAGAATAACTACAAGGAAGAAGATTCACTCTATATATGCTTGATTATTAGGACAATAGGACATGATGAATAAAAATTTTTGGAGATGTTTCCCACAATCCCACTTATGTACAACTAAGTAAATACAACCAACCACTATCATACAATTTTGAACCTAATAAAGCAAAACTAATACAATTTTGCACCTGAACCCTGATATGACCAAATAATTCAATCATGATCTAATAAATTGTACTTAAAAGCTCCACACTACTAGAGGGCGTAAAGCATGTTATAGATAAATGTAATTAGCCTGCATGACGAGAAATCATTTACCATACTGAACGCAATCGAAACGCATCAATAATGTCACTACAAAATACTATAAAAAGTAGGGATCTGCATTACAAACAAGACAAGGATTTGGGACGCATTTAATCTGCAAGGACTCTAACCTCGCAGCAAGCAATCCAATTGCTGTCTTCTCAGCTTCTTCTTTACTTTTACTAGGTTCAAATGCTAGACGTTTGATCTCATATTCTCCATTATGAAAGTGAAGTTTATCTAAAGCATCCTCATGACCTTCCATTTCATCAAATAAATGAAGTTCCTCCACAGAATTTGATTCCGCAGATCTCCATTTATAATCATGTTCTATCACCTCTGATCTCACAGCTGAATTACGAATTTTCTTTTCTTTAGATCTTAAATTACCTGTTGGACATAGAACAAATCTACTTCAGTGACCATTTTTCTCACACTTTCATATCAAACTGGTGTCTTGCTATACTACCAGAACAACAGTAATCCAAAATCAGAAACCAATTGTACAGTGCAGACACAAAATGAAACCCTAGAAACAGAGAGAATTACCTGACTTATAATCCGGTGACTTTATCCTGGACCTCTCGTAATCATTCGAAAACTCAACATTTGAAGAATCATTACTCACAAATCTACGCAATTCGAACTCGTCGGAGTTCTTCGGTGTCTGATTAGGATCATTAGGTTTACTTAACTTAGAAGATTTCTTAGGAGTGTACCTAACTGGAAAATCCGTAGATCTTTCCCCATAATTCGAACAGCATCGAACTATAATCTTCTTCTTTCCCCTGAACACAGATTGAAAATTAACGTATTCACAAACAATCAAACAACAAAATCACCAGCGTTTTAACAGCAATTGTTACGAATTCTCGACAATCAAATGAATAATAAACAATAATAACTCACCAGGGCTTCAAGAACACTCGTGACTGAAGCTCAAATGCTTTGCAATATATGGATTTTCCCGCGAAAATCGCCATTATCGTTGAATCTCATCGATTTTGAAGGTACGAAATATAGAAGCCCTAAACAGACAGTTGTTTCAGAAATAAGGCCATCTTTCGGAATTTGAACAAAAATAACTTAGACTTTTTAAAAAGATAAAAAGATAAAAATACTCCTTTAAAAAGTTAAAAAATTTTGATTTTATAAGTATTTTAAAAAGGTATTTTGGTTTTTTGTCTTTTTAAAAAATTATTATTTTTTTAGTATTGTCAAACACCCACTAAATCGAACTTGTTTTAACTTTTTAACAAATTAACCCATGTAGTTATTAACAAATGAACCACAATAAACCTTGTGTTTTGTTGGTGTGTGATTTGTTTTCTTCATAGAGTTTATTTTCTTGCTCAACCAAGTTCTATGATCAATATGGAAAACTTATAATATTAGGAAATAAGGTAAAATTACAGTCAAATACAAAATAATATTTTGGTTTGTGAAAGGAAGTATTATCATCCTATTTTAATAGAAAGATAATTAATGGGTATACGTGGAATTAGTATATTTCTGCTCATCATAACATTCTCGTTTCCATTTCTTATATAATGACAATATTATTTACTATAATATTATTTAGTTATTTTTTAATTAAAATAGTTTTTTAATAAATTAAGAAAAAAAAATCTTATTACTAATATTTCTAAATAAACCAAACTAGTCTTCCACGTCACGCATTGCGCATTTTTTACTGACCAACAATGTAATAGCAATCAACACACACAATTAATTTGATAGGCAGCAAAAGGCTCAAAACATGTGACAAGTTGTAATTGCAATACAAACACAATGCAATACCAAACAACAGACCATAATTTCGTTTTCATCATTGCCTTTTCACATAGCATACAACCAACCACATTTAAAGAGGGCCACAAAACACACACGCATTAAACGGTTGTACGGGATACACAAAAAATATTACCTATATAAGCAACATACACACGACGCATCAAGTGTTCAAAAACACTTATTCATTTTGTTAGTTTGTTAAAAAGAGTATATATAACGATGTAGCCTAGTAGAAGCTAGTGGTGGCTCGGATGAGTGAAGGCTCATCATCATAGCCCTCATAACCCTTGATACCCAAAGTCCTTTAAGTCTAGCATTAATATGTAGCAATAGAATGAAACTCGACTTTCAGATTACAAGTGAAATCAAGGCTCAAATGAGGGCATACTCATCTTCGTAGACTGCAACACCAACAACTATTATGGTTGACCATTAGCATCGAACATCAAAACTGATTAATCTAAAACCCTCAAGCTCATACACAACCAATGCATAAATCACAACCAAAATAAATAAAATCAAAACAATGCTAAAGCGTAGACGGATCCCTCGAATGAGCCAATGCTCATCGTCATCAAGTAAACACAACAAACACCGTTCCACATCGTTTCTTACGCATAAAAGAAATTAAGGTTATACACAATTGAAAGCATCAAACAACCTCAAGCAGTCATCGTTGGAAAAAACCCAAAATAATAAAACCATAACATTAAGAACAAAGAAGGCAATCAAAGAGCGAGACAAGACAAACCCACTACATTGGGCGGTCGTATAGCCGCTGGAGCCACAAACAATCACCAGGTCAAGCGGTGTCCGAAAACGAAAACATAATCACATGTCACCATAACGACCAGATTTGATGGCGGTGGCGATGGAAGTTGCATGGCACCCATCGCCCAGACGACCATCGAATGAGATGGCTTGTCAACAACAACATAATCACACCTTCACGGTGGCCACAGTCGGCAGCCTTAGTGATGGAAGTTGTACCGTTGTCATCGCTACGTATGATCGTTGGTTGAGCGACCGCTGGCAACAACAATAAACATCCGTCTATCGCCGGAAACGACACAAACAACCAAAACAGTAGCCATAGTTGGTTTATTAATATTATAGATTTTTTTTAAATAAAAAGTTTTTATAAAACATCAAACTTGTTTAAAAATATGATATTTTAAATTGGTGTTTATAATAGTTAAATTTTTGTAAACAAAAAATAACTAAAATTCTGAGTTATAATAAGAAAGTTTTTTAATTTCATTTTTTTAAAATGTTTGTTTTGGAACAAAATGTTTAATTTTTTATTCTTTTTGTTTCTAGAAAGAATAAAATATTAAAAAGTTGATATCATTATGATACAAGAATAAAATATTAAAGTATCCCGTGTATTACACGGGTGAATAAATAAAATATTAAATAAGTATTAATAAGAAATAATGAATTATAAAACGATATTTTGATATAATATATGATTAATATTACGTACGATAAAATAACAATATTATATTTTAAAGTTTTTTTAATTTTTTTTATTTTAAAAAAATGGGTTTTAAAGAAATTGTTTCAAAACAAATTGTTTTTAAAAAGTGCCATTTTAGTAATTTATTTATTATAACTTTGAAACTTAATTACTTTTGTTTATAAGAATTTTATTTTTAAAAGCCATAGGTTTTAAAACATATTGTGTTTTTTAAAGTTTAAATATTTTTTTGAAAAAAAATTATTATTACCTAAAAGACATTTATTTATTTACGAATTGCATTTGTAAAAAGATCTCTTTTTAAAAAAATTATATATGTAATATAAAAATATATGTAATATGAAAAGAATTAAATAATATTATTTGTAGTTAATGTGATATTTATTAGGAAAAAGAAGCGAGAAAATAAAACTTAGTTCTCTAAAATTGTAACAAGTAGCATATAAAAACCTTATTTTATTAGTATTGATAAATTATTTATAGTTTCTGTTTACACGTAATTTCAATCATATCTTATTTTAGAATATTTTTATACTTAACAAATTTTCAATCTATTTAATATTTTATTTATTTAACATGTGTATTACACAAGTTTACTTACACAGAATTTCAATAGTTAGCCAGATAGATTACTTTCGTTGTATTATTTCGAAAATAAATCTAAATCAAGTACAGAAATAAAAGAAAATCGTTTTCTATAATCGTAAAAAAACAAAAATTATAGGGTAAACCAAAAAATTCTTATTAGATTAAAATGTAATGTACAATATATTTTTATCAATATACAAAAAGATCTACATAAGTAGAGGCATGATCCTAAGGTGATGTCAGTCATGACTATTGTCGAGCAACAGTTCATCTACATCGACGGTCGGCGGTCGCGGTAGGGGATCGCGGACGACAGCAGTGGTCGATAGTCGAGGGCGGCGGTGTTGACGGTCGAGGGCGGTGGTGGTCAGTTGGTGATGGGCGGGTGGTAGGCGGCGGTCGGGGGCGGCGGCTGTAGAGGTCGGCGGAGGGCGGCGGTGCTCGGTGGTCGTGGGTCGGCGGTCCGGGTCGGTGGGCGGCGGCAGTCAGGGTCGGCTGGCGGCGGCAGTCGGCAGTCGGCAGTTGGGGTCGATGGCGGGCGGTCGGGTCGTCGGTAGTGCCGATTGGCGGTGGACGGGGTGGCAGGTGGCAATTGGTGGTGTAGGTGGGGGTCGGTAGAATTTGTAATCTTTCATTATTTGGAAGGATTTTGAAATCCTTCGTTGGAAGGAATTTAAAAGAATTAATTCTAATTTTTTTCTCAACCAAACACATTCAAAATGGAATTCAAATTTCAATACCAAACGCCTCATTAGTCTTTAAAACATTACCATAAATAATAATATTTTCATATTTAGCATACGTCTTTGCTTTTAGATAGACATAAGTTAGTCCATACAACGACCCTCTATGTTGATGGGAATGACATGTTGATGCTAAAGTCAAGATTAATGTCAAAATCTCATCTATTGATGATTTTTAGTGTTCTCAACCCATCTATTGATGATTTTTAGCGTTCTCAAGGTAACTTTTTGCACATACCTTATAACGCCATTATACCAACGATTTAGGCTCATGTCCCATGTTTTGTAGATTTGATCATCTATGTTAGGATGCGATCGGTAATACCCTTGCACATGCATACGCTTAGTTAATGTTAATGATATAAGCATTAAATATACTTAATGTATAAGCGTTAAATATACTTAATGTATAAACGTTAAATATACTTAATGATATAAGCATTAAGTAGTATAGTCTTGTTAAGAACTAGGTATAAGGATTCAAAATCTCCCAAATTCAATGTTTCATATCGTTAACTAATAAAAAGTAAATGAATGGTAATAAGCTAAAATAACATAATTGACATAAACAAATGAAATGGAAGGGATGAACTATCAATAAAAGAATGAAACCAAAGTGATAGAGTTTGTGTGAATACTATGAATTACATGCAACCCCCGTCAAGGATGTCATATCCATCAACAATTTGGAAAGCTAATATAATAAGACACATTAGCTACCTCAAGTAGGACAAAGTCATCAAAACCAACAAAATCCAAATTATGTCATAACAAGTCATTGTGACTTATAATGACAATTCAGACACTATAAAATACGTTATATTTCTAGATTATACAAATAAAACATATATATCACTATTGTGTATGGTGGCTAGAACATCATTTCCAACAAGTCCAACACCCTAGAACTTAGCCTCCCACACCGTCTTTATATAAGTCCACACCTACAACCATCATTGAAGCTCAGGGGCGTTGATAGAAGGACACATATGCATGCATATTTCAGACACGTTTATCTAGACCGACAAACCCACCCATTATCATGTGTATTAAATTATATTGTGACCTTAATATATTCATGAATACGTGACAACCATGTGTATTAACTAGCTTGTGCATCGAAAGACCTACAAATTAATCATGTTCTTGACTCAATTGTTTTGAACGGCCAGCAAAACGCATATATATATATATATATATATATATATATATATATATATATGTGTGCGTGTGTGTGTGTATATATATATGTATATATATATGTATATATATATATATGTATATATGTATATATATATATTAAATAGCTAACAAAAGTTAGCAAGGGATACAAAAGATAAATACAAAATTAAACAGACCAAGACTAGTACATGTTAGTGTACCTCAAAGTTACACCATTTTTCCCACGTTAAATATTTCATTTTTGACTTTCTATTTACCAAAGGAACCCTATCACCTTGATTTCTTCTATTAAATTGTTGGAGGAGATCTGAACTTGGTTGAAAATAAGATTATTTCGTGCTTTCCAGATGCACCACATCGCAGTTAAGATTATGGAATGAACCGCCTTCTTTCTCAATTTTGATCCAGGAAAATGCTTATGAACATTAATAGCATCTCTAACCACAAAAATGTATAAATCAGAGATGCTATACCATTGGGAAATATGATCCCAACAAGATTGGACAACACCACAACCAAAGAAGAGATGGTCTGAGGTCTCTTCGCAATCCCCACGAAAGCTGCAGAAGGGATAAGCAACATTTACCTTTTTAGACGTCAACGAAACTTTAGTCAGTAGACGATCCAAATCAGCCCGCCATGCTAGGATATTAACTTTTATCGGGACCCAATTATTCTAAGGAAAGACCGAATCCAGTGTAACAGAAATCCTTGATTGAATTTGTTGTTTGATAGCCTTAACGGAGAATGATTCAGCTCCAATAATGCCCCATGACCATCTGTCAATTGATGTGGAAAGGCATACCGACACATTAGCCACCTCAAGCAGGACAAAGTAATCAAAACCAACAAAAACAAATTGTCATAACAAGTCATTGTGACTTATAATGACAATTTAGACACTATAAAATACGTTATATTTCTAGATTATACAAATAAAACATATATCCCTATTGTGTATGGTGGCTAGAACATCATTTCCAACAAGTCCAACACCCTAGAACTCCGCCTCCCACACCATCTTTATAATTACACACCACAACCACCATTGAAGCTCAGGGGCGTTGATAGAAGGACACGTGCGCACGCATATTTCAGACACGCTTATCTAGACCGACAAACCCACCCATTATTATGTGTATCAAATTATATTTTGACCGTAATATATTCATGAATACGTGACAACCATGTGTATTAACTAGCTCGTGCATCGAAAGACCTACAAATTAATCATGTTATCAACTTAATTTTACTCAAGAAGTTAAAGCTATAAAGATACTCATGATTTGATGTGCACATGTTCTCAACTACTAATATGTAATTTCAGCTAGCACACACGAGGATTCCAAGACCAAATTTTGATAAATTTTAGTTATATGAGACCATCAATTACAACTTTTTATTATATGAAGGTTTGGCAAGATAAGTGAAACAAATTGTAGTTACAGGTATGAAATGGACATGAATATCCCATTTTTTTTTGTTTCGTTTGGTTAATAATTAGTTACTTGTAAGATTTTGTGATTATATATTAGATATATCAATGGCGGATTACCATAGTACATACACGTCGTAGAACTGTCACACCGACAACCACTAAAAAGGCTTTGTGAGAATCTTATCCTTAATATCCTAACGAATTACCAATAACATAACTAGTATTTGGAAAGTTTTTCTCACATACCACCGAATTACCAATAACATAACTAGTATTTGGAAAGTTTTTCTCACATACCACCGTTCTCAAATATTGGTTGACCAATGTTAAGTGGTCCGTCGGTAATCATCTCAACTTCATTGGCTATGGTATCTGCCAACAACACCAATGGACGGTTAACAACCGTTTAATATATCAATTATATTTAAAATAAATGAATTGAACAATTCCGTCTCTAATCCATCAATAACTACCAACAGAACATCGGTTGATGATTGATCGTGTGTGATACTCATTATTTTAGAATTGAATTATATAGATTAGATATAGTACATTGAAGTTATACTCATATTTTAAATTTTGTTGTTTTGAACATATAATCTTCAACTCTAACTTTAAAACCAATATTACCTGATCCTCTTGAATATATAGTAATAGTTTTTTTTACTTACTCACATGCTAGATGTTAATACGTACATATTTTTCCTTTACAAAGATCTTGGAAAGTGGATGAGGAGCATATGAACGATATTCACAAAACAAGATAGAGAAACAAAGACTCCAAATGCAAAGAACAAAATTGTCATTTGGCAGCATATTCATTCATCACCCATTTTCCCCCCTTATCTCACTCTGATAACTTTCTTTAGGCTACAGGCCGCTACACGTGTCCACCGCTTATTCGATCCAGCCATCTCACTTGGCATATTCCATTTTATTATATAATTTATTTATTTATTATTTTCAACAAATTAAAAATCTATAAAGATCACCCATCCTTCTTTCTTGCTTTCTTGTCTTACACTCACCATCTCCCTCACCACCCAACCATGTCCGCCTTCGTGGGAAAATACGCCGGTAATATAATACTATCGTTGTTGAGTGTTGAGTGAGATTTAGCTGAGTATGTTTTATAATAATATTATCGTTGTTGAGTATTGAGTGGGATTTAACTGGGTATGTTTTATAATAATATTATTGTTACTTTTAAGTGAAAGTTGAGTGTGTTTTATAATACTATATTGTTACTTTAAAAGAAAATTTAGTTGAGTATGTTTTATAATATTATCATTCTTGTTGTTAAATGAATTTTAGTTGAGTATATTTTATAATATTATTATTGCAATTTCGCTGAGCATGTTTTATAATATTATTATTGTTGCTGCCAAGTAAAATTTAGTTGTTTTAATTTTTTAATATTATTATTGTTGTTACCGTTGAGTGAGATTTAGGGGTTGTTTGGCAACTTCTGAATGATTAAGTGTTTAACCAATAAGAGGTTTAGATCATTAAGTGTTGAATTATTAAGAGGTCTGAACCATTAAGAGCTAGTATATAATTTAACTATTCAAAAACAAATGTCTGACCAATTTAGATAATATGTCTTAACCATTCAGTATTAGACCTCTTAACCATTCAACATCAGTATGATGCTTAACCATTCAGAGGTAAATCTCTTAACTATTTAGACATGTGCTCGCGAAACAAACAGTCTAAACCATTAAGTGCTGAATTATTCAGACATCTAAACCATTAAGAGGCTGATTAAGAGGTTGCCGAACAGCCCCTTAGTTAAGTATGTTTTAATATTATTATTGTTACCGTTAACTGAAATTTTTTTATAATATTATCATTGTTAGTGTTAAGTGAAATTTAGCTAATATATTTTATAATATTATTATTGTTATTGTTAAGTAAGATTTAACTGAGTATGTTTTATAATATTAATTTCGTTATCGTTGAGTGCAATTTAGTTGTGTATGTTATATATTGTTATTATTACCGTTGAATGACATTAAGTTGAGTATGTTTGTTTGTTTTTCTATGTCATGCAGATGAGTTGATCAAGAACGCCAAGTACATTGCCACACCTGGCAAGGGTATACTGGCGTCCGACGAGAGCACCGGCACCATCGGAAAGCGTCTCTCGAGCATCAACGTCGAGAACGTCGAGTCTAACCGCCAAGCCCTTCGCGAGCTCCTATTCACCGCACCAAACGCACTAGCGTACCTCTCGGGCGTTATTCTCTTCGAAGAAACCCTATACCAAAAAACAAGTAATGGGAAGCCTTTTGTTGATGTGCTACTAGAGGCCAATGTCCTCCCGGGGATCAAGGTCGACAAGGGCGTGGTGGAACTTGCTGGGACCAACGGCGAAACCACCACCCAAGGGTTCGACGGGCTCGGGGCCCGTTGTGCCACGTTCTACAAGGCGGGTGCGCGGTTCGCCAAGTGGCGGGCGGTGCTTAAGATCGGGGCGACTGAGCCCTCGGAGCTTTCGATCCAGCAGAACGCGCAAGGGTTGGCGCGCTACGCGATCATTTGTCAGGAGAACGGGCTCGTGCCGATAGTCGAGCCGGAGATATTGACTGATGGGAGCCATGATATTAAGAGGTGTGCTTATGCAACCGAGATGGTGCTGGCTGCGGTTTATAAGGCGCTTAATGAGCAACATGTGCTGCTTGAAGGGACCCTCTTGAAATCCAATATGGTGACCCCCGGGTCTGATAGCCCCAAGGTAACTCCATCACCTTATGTTAAACGTGAACACAAAGTCTCACACGTAGTAATGACTAGTGAAAGTAGAAAATCAACATATTGGTTAGAGTTTATAAACATTTATATTATTTTAAAAAATGAGCGCTTAAATATCTTATTATTATAATAAATAAGTAACTTAGGTTGTCAAATGTGTTCTATTAAATAATAATTATTTTATGTAATTAAATATCAAAAATATAAATATTTTTGTTCTATTTATTAAAATGTATTAAATTATAAGAAAATTTCAATTGTATATCTAATTTTTAGATCTGTATTATTTGTTATTTATAATACTTAAATCTCTATTATTTCTTAAAAAATATTGGTTTATAACATGTTAGATTTATTCAATGAGTGTATGGGGTATACAGACTTTAACCTAATCTTTAATATAAAACACAATAACATTTTTTTGTGTTTCTTTGACTTATAGTTGACTGCTAGTAAAAAATGTGCATGGTGTCACATCTAATAATAGTGTATTTTGATTGTTGATTTACTAGGTGACACCAGAAGTGATTGCTGAATACACCGTGACAACACTACGTAGGATGGTCCCAGCCGCAGTACCAGGTATCGTGTTTTTGTCGGGCGGGCAGAGCGAGGAAGAGGCGACAGTGAACCTAAATGCAATGAACAAGCTGGACGTGTTAAAACCATGGACACTGTCGTTCTCCTTTGGGCGTGCATTGCAAGCGAGCACATTGAAGACATGGGGTGGGAAGAAGGAGAACGTCGCGGCAGCACAAACCAAATTCTTGGCAAGGTGCAAAGCTAACTCCGAGGCAACTCTCGGGAAGTATGGGGGAGACGGGGCTGACGGTTTAGCTTCCGAGAGCTTGTTTGTGAAAGGATACAAATACTAAGTTACTAACTAAGCTACTCGCGAAGCAGTGAAGATAATTGGTGCCAAAATCGTGTTATGTTCATTTTTATGTTCATATATATCCTTACACTACGATTCATACTTTGTAACTTTCTACTCTCTATATTTATATATCGATCATTATTCATAGTTTGTATTTTATATATGTTGGGTAATTTGTTCAAATATAATAAGATACTTTTACTTGTCTTATCTTATAATAGCATTATTTATTATAACTATCATTGATTGTAAGATATTTGTATTTTGTCTATAATTATATCACTAGTCGGTATTTAATTTACCCGCATTTCATGACGGGTTGATTTTACGTTAAGAAAAAGAATGTTGTAGGGTATGTTTAAAATTTTAGAGGATATTACTTTGTTGTGAAACCGACTGCTCAAAAACACGAAAACCTGTAGTTAAAAGTAAACATGTCAGAAGGGGAAACCGAGCGCAGGAACGTAAAAAAATGATAGATAAAAATAAACATATCACGAGGATATTTGAATGCCCTTCTTTTCGCTATAAAAATCAGTTTCCATCGCTAACGTTATGTTTTTATAACAATTTTCGTCCAAACTCTTACGTCCCTTACTAAACTTTAAGTGACATGCAAAATGACCATAATGCCCCCATAGTTTATATTAGTTTTCGACCCTCGGGTTTCTAAATAATACAATTTTCATCCTTGCTGAAACCTAATATTACCCCTCCTTAAACTTTTTAATATATTTCACTTTTTATTTTATGTTTTTTTTATTTACCATATCACTATCACCCCTTAATATGTTAATATAAAACCTTTTAGATTCTATATATTTATTATTTCTTTTAAGTATTTATTATTATTATTATTTTTTTATTGTTTTATGTGCAGTACTTATGAATGTTTAAAAAAGGCCAAAGAAATAAAATAACTGAAAACCAAGCGGTATCTATAAACAAAAATACCGAATCAAATCATGAATTCAGCTTTTGGTTCAGTTAACGACTACATGAAATCTTGTTTATTATGTTTGGTTATCCATATAAACCAAATAATAAAGGTTTAATAGGTTTAATCGGATAACTAAACTGAATAAATTAGTTTGAATGGTTTTGTCGATTGAATTCGGTTAGTTTAGGTATATTTTCAATTTAGAAAGATATATTTAATTTATTTAATAAAAGTTTTTCTCTAACTTTAGAAATATTATATTAATTTTTTTATTTTTAAATATGTTTTTATATCGTTATATAGAAAATGTTTTGAAACTTTTTATAGGGAAATTTATTTTTTCTAAGATAAAAAATAGAATAAAATATGACAAGTTTTGAAACTAGTTTTTTAGAAGGAAAGTATGCCAAGTAATATGAGAGTATCCCAATAAGCCCTAAATTAACTAATTTGAAAGTAGTCGTCCTATAACTTTTCAAAGTAGAGATTATGGGTTTAAGTATCATTTGATGTAATATGTTTCAAGTGGGTTGGGGTTTTACTATAGTGGACTTTTGGGTGGGTGGGTTTCCCCTGTAATGGTGGTGGAGCGGGTCTCCAATGATATTTGTGTTCATAAGTGTGGATGGTCTTTCGTCAATGGTTTTACCCGGGTGACCAGACGTAAAGTATTCGTTGGCTGCTAAAAAATGAAAGGGTGCGTAGCCCAACCCTTTTTTCCATTTATATTAGTTTTTCCCACTTGAATATGAATTTACAAAAGGGTCAAATGACCCTAATGCATTTAGAACCCATTTTAAAAGGGTTAAATTACCAAAATGCAATTAGAACTCATTTCAAACCGCCAAGCCCTTCACGTACTCCTGTTCACCTCACCAAACGCGATACCTTATCTCTCATGTATCGTTCTTTTTGAAGAAACTCTATACCAAACAAGTAGTGATAGGAAGCCTTTTGTTGATATGCTAGTTTAGGCTAATGGCCTCTCCTATGGATGAAGATCAACAAGAGCGTGGTTGAACTTGTTGGCACCAATGATGATACCACCCCTTAAAGGGACACTTGTTGGCACCAATGATGATACCATCCCTTAAAGGGACAGGCTCGGTACTCGAATGTGCCGCTAACTATAAGGTTGGTGTGTGTTTTGCACAGTGGAGGACGGTTCTTAAAATCAAAGTGATTGAGCCATCGGAGCTTTCAATCCAACAGAACGCATAAAGGTAGGCTCGCTACTTAATCATTTGTCATGAGAACGGACTTGTGCAGTTGTGCCGATGATTGAGACAGACATTAACATAGAATTTTTGGGTTCGGTATTGTTTTGAAGAAAAAGAGAGTTTTTTTTGTTTCATTTGTGATTGTTATGGTTTTTTAATGTTCCGCTAGTCAAACTAGCGGAACTTACATACGGTGCTACTCGGACAAGCGGATATCTTGTGTTGTTGGTTTGACTAACGATTCATACCCAGTCAACTAGGACCATTAACACCTCACTTAACACGAGTAACATTGTTAATCAATGTTGTGTTCCGCTAATTTGACTATCGGATGCCAATGCCACCCTAATTGATCTTTCTACTTTCTTTTCATACCTTTTCAATTTTTTCATGTTTTTTAACTTTAACAGAGACATAGTTTTACTTTAGTACATACATTGTACCTACATTTTATTAATTAGTCATCATCATCAACGTCCTAACGACACCGCCGCAACTTGGCACATCACACTCACCGTAATTGATTGAATTAGACAGAATAGAGTGATCCTAAGCCGTCTCAGATGAGGCGACCTGCAACATCATAGACCAAGCATTCCCAACACAAAAAAAGAACTAGAAAGATTAAGATCAGGGTTGAAGGTTAGAGACCTTAAATGAAAGTCTTAGGTGAAGTATCCCAATCATCATCCACTTGTATCAACCAATAAACATCAAATCAGTGTCTCATATGAGTGGTTGCCCACTGTCATCTTCCAATCGGAGCCTCACAAGGCCTTGATACGCCAGAAAAAGACTCGTAGAGGCACTCAACCTCTATCCGTCTTTCCAACACATCATAAACCAAGCATTCTCGATGCAACAAACACAAATTGGAAAGATAAGATGGGAGTTGAAGGTCAGAGACCTCAAACGAAAGTCTCGTATGAATAATCGATATCATCATCGACTTGTAGCAACCACTTAGGTTGTTCAACCACAAACATCCAATTAACGTTTCAAATGAATGGTTGCCCGCCGCCATCGACCAATCGAAGCCCCATAAGGCCTTGGTAGGCCAAAAAAACTCCCAGAGGTGATACTCAACCTACGCTCGGCTTACGGGTGGTCCCCGAAACCACCCGTCGTGCATCAAAATAAAGGATGGCCACCATCCAAGCATATAAAAGGCAAATTCTGGGCGCCACACAAGCGACATCCTATTTTTAAAACAATCGTCGACAGATCATCATGGGAGGCAGGTGGCGACGGTTCGCGTCTCTCCGCCCCCTCTCTCTAAACATATGTGTACATAGATCTAGGGCATAATGGCTTATATAGATCACACTGGGCACAAACACTATATATATATATTAATAAAATAAGGTTTATTTTGTCACTTGTCATATTTTTAAATCATTTTTTTGACATTTGTCATTTTTATAAAAGTTCTCACTTTATTTTCCCTCCAAAATAATATTAAAGTAATTTAAACACTCAAACAAATTCTCTCTCTTCATAAAAACCAATTTGGTCAACTGATATATTTTTCTCTCTCGTCTATATTTTTTAAAATCAAACTATGTTTTAAAAATAAGTTTATTAAGAAAATTAAAATGTATATATGCTTTAAAATATTGAACCTTTTAAAATAAAATATTTTAAATCAGTCTTCTTTTAAAAATAATTATAAAAAATTTGGAATTTTCTAAAAGTAGTTTTATTAAAACAACTAGAATAATTAAAAAGTTGAGTTTTTAATAAATAAGATTTTTATAAACAATAAAATTTTATAATAAAATATTAAAAGAAATATTTAAAATGAAACTATTTAGATAAGATATTAAAAAATAGTATAATTGTTTTATCTTTTGAGCAAGTACATATATATAATTTTATACATATCTTATATTAAAATATCGTACTCTAACTTTTCGTGTTTATTACTAACTATAATTTATTTAACTAGACAATCTATTATATATATATATATATATATATATATATATATATATCTGTCTATAACCTATGTATTGTTTTTTACTTGAAATAGCTATTCATATGTAATTATAATCATATTTTATCTTCAAACATGGTTTTATAATTTATAATTTTTTTTCTAATTATTTATTATTTTATTTATTCAATTCGTGTAATACACGAGATACTAACCTAGTGTGAGTGTGTGTGTGTGTATATATATATATAACTTCTATGATCAGACTAAAAACTACAAAAAACCATTATTCATAACTACTTTTTAAATAGATAAATAAATTTTGGATGGTAAATATGGTATACTAATGCTAGGTATATATGGTAAACATAGAAAATATCTATAGATTCTAATAAAGCAAGCTTTCTAAAGCCACGTGTCAATTTTTTGACCTATCTCTTTGCCACTTGTCGTTTTTATAGACATCATCACTTTATTTTACCTCCAAAATAGTATTATAGTAATTTAAACATTAAAACTAATTTCTATCTCTTATTAAAGATTGATTTTATTAATTGCAATATTTGTCTCTTTCATCTTGATTTTTTAAAATTAATGTATCTTTTTAAAATTTGATTTTATTAAGAAAATAAAAAAATCACATTTATAATTAAAATAGAACTAATAATAAAATATTTTATATAATATGAAATTTTCAAAAACACTAAATTTTTTGAAACAAAATATTTTAAATCTATCATTTTTAAAAAACTATAAAAATGTAAACTTTTTTAAAAACAGTCTTATTAAAACAACTAGAATAATTAAAAACTAGAGCTTTTAATAAACATGATTTTCATAAAATTTAAATTCTTTTATAAAATAATCTTAATACGAATGTTTAAAAATGAAACTATTTAAATAAGATAGTTAAAAATAATATAATTATTTTATTTTCTTGAACTAATATTTATATAAAATTCATATATTATATTAAAATACCGTAATGAAAATCTTTGTGTTTATTATTAATTATAATCCATTTAATAAATAAGTTCTAGTGTATCTATTTATCTATTTGTTTGTTTGTCTAATTAATTTACCTATAATAAAGAAAAAATAAGATAATACGTGACACAATCGTAAGTCTTATCATACTAATTTTTTTATTTTTCTTTATTATTAAAGCTAATATTGAATACTAATAATATTACTCATGCAATTTTCAAATTAAAAATTTATAATATAATAATTTAAAAATCTATTTATTTTAAATTAAAAACACACTTTTTTAAAAAAAAATAACGAACTTTAAAAAAACATTTTACTCAAAACAAAAATATTTAAAAACCATAATTTTTTTATAAAATAAATTTTTAAAGAAAATATATTATTGTTTTCTTACTAAAAGTAACTATTTATAAGTAATTATAATAATATTTTGTCTTCAATCATAGTTTTATAATTCATAATTTTTTACTAATTATTTAATAACTTACTTATTCAACCTGTGGAATAAATAAGATACTAACCTAGCTTTTAATATATATATATATATATTACTAAAAGAGTAACTTAAAGTGACATTTATTATATTTCTAGGCCCCCTAAGCTTCTCTCTTCTTAAATAATTACATAAATTAAACATTAAATAATTTTAATTTTTATACGTTTAAAAATATTTC
>BJCM01214659.1:0-15930 GCA_018326385.1 Flaveria bidentis | reverse complement strand
TTTAACAGAGAATTCAAGTAAGTTGTTGAGAGTTTGTTGAGATTGAGTGCTTGAATTGTTAACTGCTTTCTTACTCTTGTAATTGTCTTAGCTATATCAATGAACTGTGAATTTGTTGATATTGCTTGAATTGATTACAATTGTTTGTGTTTCTCTTGAATTGTTCACATAAATCATTACAGATTGTCTCAATTGATCCTATCAATTGATATCAGAGCCTATCAATTGGTACTGATTCAATCAATTGATATCAGAGTCAATCAGAATATTTCTGTTGAATGTGTGAAACCTCCTAAGCATTCTTCTTTACTGCACTTGTGCAGCATGCAGGATAGACTTTGGATGTTTGAGTTGCATCAGCCTCTTCATTAATCTCTACAAACACCCATTTTGTACCAATTGGGCATTTGTTGGGAGGAAAGTCAACCAATGTCCTAACTTTGAGCTTTCTG
Organism: Flaveria bidentis; assembly: GCA_018326385.1. Classification (NCBI taxonomy): domain Eukaryota; kingdom Viridiplantae; phylum Streptophyta; class Magnoliopsida; order Asterales; family Asteraceae; genus Flaveria; species Flaveria bidentis. The sequence goes on along the minus strand of BJCM01214659.1, from coordinate 15,478 downwards.
AATTATTGAAGCTCCAATTGCATTGACTCCACCCAGCATAGGTCATGTAAAGCGGCATGCACATATTTAGGGATAGTTTGAGAGATGAAGCAAGAGAAGAGGCAGATATTAATCAAACCTGATTGACTCTGCGTCCGAACACCATTAGTGATTGATCCAATAACATTATCAAGAGGATGATCTTTTAGAGTTTTGAAGTCTGTGTCTAAAGGGAAGGTGTTAGGAGATGTTTCATTCACAGATTGTGAAAGATTAGATGAGGGTGAGAAGGATAGAACAGGTTGTGATGAGATAGATGTAGGTGATGAAGGAAGAGATGCTGGAGGTGAAACAGTTGTTGGTGAAGTAGAAACAGGTGTTGGTGACAGATCAAGTGATGGAGAAGATAAACCAACATCGGCTGAAGTGGCATCATTTGCTGAAGAGCTAGATGGAGCAGGAGATGGGTTGAGGAAATGATATTTGTTGAAACATTTGGAATGGACACATCATCGTCAAAAACAAGATGATTAAAAGAATGAAACATAGTATCAGAGTCAAAGAACCATGCTAGTTCAGATAAAACATCAAAAGAGTTAGACTCCTACCAATCAACATAGAACGACTCTTGAACGATACTTGTTCTATTGTTATATACGTGGTAGGCCTTTTGAGAAGAAGAGTAACCAAAAAAGTAACATTCATCAAACACGGAACTAAACTTTGACTTTTGAGATTGAGTATTTAGAAGAATGCAAGAACAACCAAATGGCCAAAAGAAATAAATTAGTGGTTTCCTCTTATGAAAATGTTCATAAGGAGTCTTCATTTTATTCTTAACAATCGATACTCCGTTCAGAACATATGAAGCACAATTCACAGCTTCAGCCGAAAAATTAATGGGTAATGAAGATTCTATCAACATTGTACGTGCGGCTTCAATGAGAATGTGATTCTTTCGTTCAGCTGCACCATTCTGTTGAGGGGTCCTAGCAGCACTAAATTGTCTCACAATTCCCTTTTGAGCACAAAATGAATCAAGAATCTGATTTTTGAATTCAGTGTTGTTGTCACTTCTCAGGCCTAGAACCTTTCTCTTGCTGATTGTCTCGATAGAAAGTATTAATTTCTGCAATTCTTCAGCAACCTCTCCTTTGTGTGCAAGAAATCTCACCCATGAATATCTTGAGAAATCATCTGTAACAACAAGGCAAAAAGATTTTTTAGCATTAGATTTAACGCTAATTGGGCCAAATAAATTAGTATGTAACAACTAGAGAGGACAAGTTATGTTGTTTTCAAGTTTGGGCTTATGTGGTTTCTTGTGTTGTTTGCCCTTGGCACAGGCCATACATTTTTCGTTCACTGAAAAATCTTTTAAAGGGAGTCCTCTAACGAGATTGTTTTTGACTAATTTGTTTATTATTTTAAAATTAACATGGCCCAATCGACAATGCCATGAAAGAGACTCAAAGGTTGAAGCTTTAGAAAGAAGACAGGTTGTAGTAGACTTTGACTTGCTGGAGTTCATATCAAGAAGATATGTGTCATGTTTTCTTGGAGCACGCATAAGAATCAAATAATCTGAAATATCGATCTCTGATTTTAAGAATAGACAATCATCGGATTTGAACAAGACTGGAATGTCTTAATCGTAGATTTGAGAAACACTCAGAAGATTAAGTGCCAGCTCAAGAACATAGTTGACTTTCTCCAAAGCTAAAGAACCATTGGTAACTTCTCCATGACTTATCATCTTTCCACCTTTTTTGTCACTAACAAAAGCAAGATATCCTCCATCTATAATCCGATAATTGGTCAGCAAGTCTTTCAGCACTGTCATATGTTTGGAGCATCCACTATCTACATGCCACACGCTGTTTACAATCTTAGTGGATCACTCCCGAAAAAGAAATAACGAACAGATTAACTAGGTGAAATAGGAACCCAAGATTGAGCAACTTTATCTTTAGAAGAAACAGATTTTTTGTAAAAGAAATTATAACGAATTTTGTTAATTTATTTCCAAAAAGATTCCTATTAAAATGACCATGAAGCAATGTAGGATAATTCTTGACAAGATGGTCCTCTAGACCATATCTGAAACAATGTGGTTTGTGCCTAGGACTGTGATATGATGAGATAGGAATATGATCAATGGTAATTTCCTCATCACATTCAGATGCGCTAGAATCAATGTCACTAAATGTCTCATACATGCCATGAGGTCGAATTATATGTAAACAATAATTATTATTTACAAAAATAGATGAATGATTGTCTGACGTACTACTAGAACTAGTTCCACTGGTGCTAGTTTCTGATAAAGTGTTAATTCTTTCATTTGATAAATTCATATTTAATGGGGTAAAAGTAGGAATTGGATGAGAATAGAATTTTTTTAAAACAATTAGTTTTAATTTGATCGGTCGACTTTCTGGAAAGATTAGTTGCACCATTATCATCACTAGAACAAAAGACATCATCATAGTGTACTGAATTTAACGATGAAATAGAACCATCATGAGGAAACGAAACAACAGAGTCTGTTACGGGAGAACTAGAAACAAAAACAAAATTTAAACTAGACTTATGATCTAAAACAGACTATTGAGAATCAGGAGAACTAATACTAGTTCATCCAAGCCCACTAGTTGGTCCATAGTCGTAGTCTTCACGAACTTGCTTAGAACTAGCACCATCTAAACCTGCAGACATACTGTCAGTATCTGTTTTGATTAAATCATTAGAATGATGAGGAATAGGCATAGGAGAATAACAATATGTACTAGGCGGAGGATAAACTTTTACATTTTCATATCCCAATCTTGTTTTAATCCTAGCTCCACGTTGAGATTTACACAAATCATCATGTTTCATTCCTGATACGGTCCATTTATCTAATTTTGACTACAGCTTACGTGTTTCAAATTCAGCAACGGCAACTCTCTCAGTGAAAGTGTTAATCTGAACATTTCTTTCCAACTCGATTCGTTTTAAATGATCATTTTCTTTTAAAGCCTCATTTAATTTAATAAAATATTTTGATTCATTGATTTTAAGTTCATCATTAATTCATTTTAAATCCTTTTCATTATCAATTAATAACCGATTAGCTTTATAAATCCCAAATAATCTTATTTTACAAGCAGATGAACACATATGCTGAATTACCTCACATGGAAGTCCCATCGTCACCCTTTCAGCCGCTAAGGCTTTTTCACAATGGCACATTGGAGTACTTGACTTGTTTTCCTCGATGATGGCAGCATCATCATCATAATCTCTTCCTCACCCAGCGCATGAACTTCTTTCCTGCTTTAAAACTTTAGATTTATCCGCCCTTATTCCAGCATCTTTCTCTTCTTTCTCATTCACATATGACACAACTTTTTCTTTGAATTCCTTGAAAAGGTCAAATCCATCTTTACCATCTTCCTTCTCTTTCCCTTTAACAAGCTGAGCAACCAAAGCAGGATTTATCTTAGTCCTTGTTTCCTCAACCTCGGCACTCTAATCAAAGTTAGAAATCAATGTAGTCTCTTTTTTGTGATTAACATCTTCCTTCTCCTTCTCAAATGTTAATCTTGGAACTCCTGAATTGCTGGAATCCGTGACACTTGGTGATGGACATTCACGTTTGAAATGTCCCAATTGTTTACAGTTGACACATCTTAGGTTTGACTTATCAAATCCCAGTTTTGAATTAGAAGTTTGTCCGCCAAAGTTCTTCCTTCCAGTATGCTCCAAAAACCTTTGAGCTCTAAGAGTCAACATTGCCATTTGCCACTAGATGTCAGTTTCTTCAAAATCTTCAGGATCTACCTGATACATGTCTTCCATTGTTATTGCTTTTCATTTTAACTCTCCCTCCATAAGTGCTTCATAACTTTCAACAAACATTCTAAAGAGGGCCATTGTTTCTGATGGAACTGAAGTTTCAACATTCACCTTAGAATTAATTTGATCTCTTCCACCTGTAACATTTCCTCCTGAGAAATTACTTGCATTAACTCCTCCTTGAATTGAATTTTGTATTTGAGAGCTAGCAACGGATGATAATAGAGCAACATTTTGAGAAAAACCAGATGTAGGCATCATGGTCTAGTTAAATTCCCATCTATGCATGTCCAACTCAAAGGATTTCAACTTATTGATAATATCCATCAGCTTGTAGTTTGTGAACCCTCTTTCTTGTTTTAGCATCCTCACCTGAAGACTCCACTGAGGTGGGAGAGAATCTAGTAGTGTGTTAACTTGTTCATTGTTGGAGAGCTTTTCATCATATTTCTTTATGGTGCTTGAAACAGTCAAGAAACGATTTGTGAGTCTGTCATACTCTAGGTATTATATCCAACAAAGGAATTGAATTCCTTCTCAGCTTGAATGCTCTTATCCTTTACCAAATCTGCATTACCATCATAAAATTCACATAGGGCATCGTAAAGAGATTTAATATTTTTATGCCCTGCAAAACGGTTGTAAATGTCTGGTGCCAGGCAAAGAGTTAAAGCACCAAAAGCCTTTTGGTCATGATCGATCAACTTCAGATCCTTTTCAGTGAAAGAAGACGGGTCCTTATTTTGAGAGACAACATCACCAACAGTGGCAGTTGGTATGTGAGGACCAGAAATAATCGATTCCTATTGGTTGTGATCAGTGTACAAGAAAAAAGCTTTGAGACATCTCTTCCAATATTCAAAATTGTCTTCGTTAATGAGTCTCGGAGGCCTATTAGGAGCAACACTTTCAAGATCGGCAAGTGTGAGTGATGTTAACTTAGACATTGTAGTTTCGCAAGGATTGATGTAGTTTTGGAAACAAAAGAGATACTTTCGCTGACAATTTCGCATAAAAAGGTAACTTCACAGAGAGAACTACTTTCCCCGATACTTTCGCAGAGGAATCTAATTTTGCTAACAATTTCGGCAGCAGTTTCGCTAGCCAATTGTCACAACAGACTTAGTTTCTCTAGTAAGTTCGCACAAAACAAGCTTGAACTTTTGTTCAAAAACACTTTCGGCAGCAATTTTGCTTGTTAATCGTTTACAAGAACAGATGAACTTTCGTTCAAAAAGACTAGTTTCGTAGAACAACTAGAAAATGATTTCAATAGTCATAACATCCATAGTTTCGTGGAAGATGAGTACTGTTTCGCTGAAAGAACAGTAATTTCGCTAGTCGATCCTAAAACCCTTTTTCAACCCAAAATCGGTCTGAAATCATAAAAAATTCAATGAATTTGAGATCTGATGATTAGCAAAGCTTCCACAACCGAAAACAAGGTAAACTCAATCAATTTCCATATCAAAAACACCCAATAAGAAATTGAAAATTGATTGAAACTAGATATTGAACAAAAACCACTAAGAAACTCAACAAATCATGAGCACTAAGGCTCTGATACCATATTGTAAGTCCATGTGATTGTATTACAGTACAAATGATATGAAGAATCGTTCAATATCCAACAAACATGCTAAACAAGAAGAACAAAGAGAATTGAACACAATAAGAACTCATTCATAATAAGACAATGATCATCAACAATCAATAACATAAAGCACAATGATATTTTTGTGTATTAACTGCTTTGAAATGGTAACTTGCAACAATAATAAACGATTAGGGTTTTGCCAGCTTACCCTACAATGATAAGAATCAAATCTATATAAAGCAGTCTATAGTTTCGCCAGGCGAATCAGTAGATTCACCAGGCAAACAAATCAGCTGACTGTTTTGCTCACAGTTTCGTTGGACTGCCAAAATGCATAAATCCAAGTACATACAAAAGAAAACTAACAAAAGACCTATTACAAGTAAAAGTAAACAATCTAAACTAAGGTCAGTCCAACCTAAACATGATCTACACTCCTCATTGTGAGACTAAGTGTATTGACCATCCCTTACAGTCCTGCAATAGGTGATGTATTCCATATTTGGAATCACCAAAACATATACAAATCTAGTTTAAACACTTGTAACAAAATCTTGTAATAACCTTGTAAGAAATACAAAGCCATTTTTATTACTCGCTTGCAAACGCTTCCGTATTATAACTTGAATCACTACATCGTTTGGGTCACAAAAGGGCAGTCCTACATACTAACTTGGTGTTACTAACTTCTGTTGTAGATCTGCTACCATATAACCATTTATGAACCTAGAAGTGATTAAGGGTAGTCCTCAATCATTCTTAACAACCTTTTTGTTAACATTCAGAGTGATCTGAGACAAAGCATCTATTCGGTAACCATATTCTTGCCATGATGCAAATTTATCAAACTACTTCATTGCTGAATCCAGTGTTAGAATCTTAATCGATAATTAAAGGATTCTAAATCAAATGTGAAGTACCCTCTGGATGAGCATGTAAACAAGACCTCTGAATCATCTTTGATGTTGAAGTGGTGAATTCGTTAATACAGCTCTGACGGCAAGTTCAAAGACCAAACATCAAATCTTCTGAGCCATCAATCAAACTTTTTTTGTGGAACTGAGCTACTAATATCTCTTTTCATTCCACCAAGGGATACTATGAAAGAGGTCATGAATTTGAAAGTGAACTTAAGTACGAAGTTCAGAAGACCACAAGCACAGATAAGATATATCTCCCGTTCAAAGTTCAACATGCTCCGAGTAAAGTTGCTTGTGCAATTGTTTGAGATTCAGGGTGATATATGGCTTTACCTAGTGAATTGCTCTTCTTAGCCCACACTTTCATGCAGGATCTTCCATCATTCTGAACTGGGCATATAAGCTAAAAACAGCAGCAGGAAAGGCAAATACAATTTGGTGGTATTGTTGAATCAAAAGCTTCTCTTAGATATTCTTTTTGGATGTCAAAGAACTACCTCTAATCAGATTAACTCATCTTATGAACCGACTCTGAATTAAAAACAATGTTGTGTTTCGATGATAGTTCAAGGCTTAAAAGTTCTTCATGAACAGTTTGAATTATTAAATGACATCTAAATTATCAGCTACACGCGAACAAAATGAACTAAAGAAACTTAAACACATGCCTTGCAACCATGTTGCCCCTATATGGTAAAGATGTTTCAATCAGTGTTGGAGTGTTAAGCAACTAGTCTGTTGTTGCAAACAAACAAGTGGCAACAAATTTCTTATAGGAGATAAAGAGCATTCTACATTTAGCAGTCTATGCATGAGGCAACACTATTGAGATTCTAATATATGCTAACCATTGTGTGTTGTTAAAGACTTTACCCTAAACAAATGAAAAGGAAGTTAATCAGTTATTTAAATATTCAAAAAGACGATGAGAATAGAAGAATACAATCACCAAACTATCAAAAATACATGATATCTATACCCAAGTGTAGTAATTGAATGTGTATTAACAAACAACATAAGAAGGTGAGCAAAGGGCTAAGCCAGTGTGATAGACAAGATGAACAAACTATGACTAACGTAAGACACTAGTTGGCACAATTCCTTGTTGAATGAAGTCATTGGGTAGACTTAACAAAAGACATTGAAGAAGCAATAGATGGAAAGATAGCATGGACATATAAAGGATTATAGATTTTTAGGAAATCACCTAAGTTGGAATTTATCTTCACTGATGAAAGAGTGATTTGATTCACACTAAGATGGATATCCAGATATCATTATTTTCGAATATCAATATTTTCAGATATTTTGGGTTCTGATTTTCGACTCGGATTATTAGATTCAGATATATATGAATACCTCTACTAACAAGAAGAATAACAAGCAAACACAAAAAAAACTATATTTGCTAAATTCAGTGATAAGAAAATTATAACTATATATTTAAAATACGTCTTGTATTTCAATTAACAAAAAAACTATACTTTCTATATGTTGTTCACTACGACTAACATCCCAAGTCTTTTTGTAAGAATGTTGTAACTTGTAAGGCCCCATTCCCGAGACGCTTAAAGCTGGTCAATCATCGCACATAAAACATATATTTACATTTGTCTTAAATAAACATCGCAACGGAAACATTTAAAAAATGACATTTCATTTCATTATAAAGGCTTTTGCAACATAATACATCGTTAACCAGTTACAAAATACATTGTTGCGTTACATCACAAAAGCATTATATAAATGGATGCCATCCAAAAGAGCTTAGTAGCCGCCCCGTGCCACACTCAGCAACCATTACGTACAAACTGGAAACACATAAAATTCAGCGTTACTGAGTGAGTTCTAGTTTTAAAATAAAACATACTTTTCTTTAGTTAAAACTATTCTTTACTTTCATGTGATCATACATCATATGTACACATAGATAATATAATTATTATCTTCATCAATCATTCAGTCATCATTACATCTTTCCTTTCCATCAAACCATGAAATTTACCCTTCATTCTCCTAGTACCGGGCCGAAGCCTATCATAGACCTTCCATTACGATGCATAACACTTCTGGCCACAATACCTAAAATAAATTTCAGGCGTACCATTGTCATACGCTATGCCCTTCCGTCCGTTGGTACTGGGCCGAAGCCTATCATAGACCTTCCATTACGGTGCACAACACCTCATGGCCACAGTACCGAAGGCATGCAACAATGGTTCCATACGAATGGTCAATCACAAAGAAAGACCTCGATGAGCATCCTTCTGGGTAGTGAACCCACACATCGTTGGGCTGACACCTTACAAAGGGGTGTGTCCCGACATACAAGGCTTGCAAGACTTTCATTACTTTCATCATTCATTAATTCATTCATTCATCATGTACCTCTTTTCATTATCTTTCAATTTACGTTAAATAATACTTTTATTTCATTCATTAACATTCATCGTAAAGCCACCGGAAAGATAAACATACATCATAATAAGGAACATCAACATACACAGTCATCATCATACAGGGCAACATCATACATACATAACATACATCATGCATAAACATGCAACATCATCATCATCATCATCATGCCCAACACAACCACTAAGACCACAACAGTCGTCTGACATGATCTTATGGGAACTTCCACGTCAAAACTTACATCTGCACTTTCCCCTGAATGTCAATAATTAAACTACGCTTTCCTCAGGTACACTAGCCCTATTTGGGCGTATGGGCACCCTTCAGTCACATGGCCTCCAAGCGATTGAACATCATGGGAATGGACCAATGCGAATGAACACCTATGCAGATGAACACCCATGCCAATGGAACTAATGCGAATGAACACCTTGTGCGGATGAAACTAATACGGACGAGCACTTATGCGAATGGGCCCTCAGTCGCATAACTCCTCATGTGACTAGCCCCCAATCGTACGAATGAATCCTCAATCATGCGAATGAACCTCAATCGCACCTCATTCGGTCGTATGGCCACCATTTTGTCGCCTAGCCCTAGCTGATGTAGAATGTAGTTCATCCCAAACCCAATCTACCATTTTCGACCTCCAAGCTCATCCAAACCAATTCTAAGCCCAAATCAACCATCCTAAACATTAGAAATGCATACCACAACACTATTCAAGCACACACAAGCCCGGGAACAAACTCCAAACGCATCACACACAAACACATACAAATGGGTCAAACACACATACATACAATAACGGGTTTTCAGATGTGTTCTAGTTCCAAAATCGACCAAAATCGTTTAAAAGAGGGGTCCTAGAACTCATACAAACAACACCGAGAAGTAGAGCTTCGTTTTGACCCGCTACACGACGATTTTCAAGCTCGAACCCACTCGAATCAAGCATTTTTCTTATTTTCTCCCTTTTTCTCTTCTTTCTCTCTATGTTTCAGAATTTTGGAGATGTGGGGAGGGTGTGGGCTGCCCTCCCCTCTTATTCTCCTTCTCTTCCAAATTTCATCGCGTTTTGGCAAGTTTAGTCCCCCGACTTTGGACTTTATTTCTTTTTCTTCTTTCGTCGGCTTCAAGGAAAATATTCGGGTGTTATAAGTCCACCCCCTTATATAAGTTTCGTCTCTAGAACCTGATATTCCTCGAACAAACGTGGGTAATGATGCCTCATTTCTTCTTCAGTCTCCCACGTTGACTCGGATCTTTTCCTATGCTTCCACTGTACATGCAAAAGAGGAACCACTTTATTTGTCAGCCTTTTCTCTTTTTGATCGATGATTGCCACTGGTTTTTCCACATAATTGAGTCGTTCGTCTACTTCGATATCCTCCAGTGGAACAATCATACCTTCATCTGCCAAGCACTTCCTTAGATGAGATACGTGGAATGTCGGGAGAATTCCACTTAACTCATCTGTTAAGTCCAATATATAGGCCACCTCTCCTGCTCGAGCAATGATTCGAAAAGGGCCTATGTACCTCGGGATCAACTTGTCCCGCTTTCGGAAAAGAATGATACCCTTCCAAGGTGAGACCTTCAACATAACCCAGTCACCCACTTGGAACTCAATCGGTCTGTGTTGTTTATCAGCATATGACTTGTGTCTATCTTTGGCTACCTTCATGAAGGCTTTAATCCTTTCAAGCTTCTCAGTCGTAGCCTCGATCAACTCGACACTCCCTAACTCTTTATGACCAATATCACCCCAACAAATGGGTGTTCTGCATCTCCTATCGTGTAGCATCTCATAAGGGGGTATACCAATGCTGGCATGATAACTGTTGTTATATGATAATTCAGCTAATGGTAAGTGGTCATCCCAACTTCCTCCAAATTCAATCAAACATGCCCGAAGCATGTCCTCCATTTTCTGATTAGTCCTTTCTGACTGACCATTAGTCTGGGGATGATAAGGCATGCTAATATGTAACCTCGTCCCCATAGCTTCGTGGAATTTCTTCCAGAATTTGGATGTAAACCAGGTGTCACGATCAGACACAATAGACACCGACACACCATGACGAGTTACAATTTCCTTGATAAACAGATCAGCTAACCTCTGAGATGAGTATGTCTTGCGGATCGGTAGAAAGTGAGCACTCTTTGTCAAGCGGTCAACAATCACCCATATAGCATCATACCCTTTCGTAGTACGCAACAGCTTCGTAATGAAATCCACGGTGATGTGCTCCCACTTCCATTCCGGTATATCCAAAGGTTGGATCTTCTCGTATGGCTTTTGATGCTTGGCCTTCACTTATAAGCAAGTAAGGAACTTACTCACATACTCCACCACATCAGGCTTCATACTGGCCACCAATAATCTGTCTTCATGTCTTGGTACATCTTTGTAGCACCAGGATGAATAGAGTATCGAGTCTTGTGAGCTTCATCCATGATCTTCATACGTAGATCCCCAAAACGTGGAATCCACATTTGTCCAAACCGGGTTCTAACACCAAATGTGTTTTCACCCAACTCCATGACCAGACCTCTCATTCTTTCAGAGTTAAGATGATCTTTCTTCAATGCCTCACCTTGAAACTCTTTGACTTGTTTCACCACATTTGAGGGCATGATCAACTCATATGCTTTCACCCGAATCGATTCAGGCCTTTCTTTTCGGGTAAGGGCGTCCGCCACCACATTGGCTTCGCCCGGATGGTAGTGGATCTCATAATCATAATTCTTTATAAGTTCCAACCACCGTCTTTGCATCATGTTCAGATCTTTCTGCTCAAAGAAGTACTTCAAGCTCTTGTGGTCAGTGAAAATGGTACACTTCGTCCCATAAAGATAGTGCCTCCAAATCTTTAGTGCAAAGACCATGCCTGCTAGCTCCAAGTCATGAGTAGGATAATTGAGCTCATGAACCTTCAACTATCGGGATGCATATGCTATAACCTTCCCTCTCTACATTAACACACACCCCAACCCCGAGTAGGAAGCATAAGAATAAATCACCAGATCCTCACTTCCATCGGGTAATGACAGAACAGAAGCTTGAGTGAACCTCGCCTTCAGTTCCTCGACTGCCTTCTCTTGAGCCTGACCCCATACAAACTTCACATCTTTCTGGGTCAACTTAGTTAGTGGAGAAGCAATCTTAGAAAAGTCTTGGATGAATCTCATCTAGTAGCCCGCCAAACCCAAGAAACTACGAATCTCGGATGGCGTCTTTGGAGACTTCCATTGCATCACTGCTTCCACCTTTGTCGGGTCCACCATAATGTCGTCAGGATTCACCACATGACCCAAGAATTGAACTTCACGCAACCAAAATGCACACTTGGAAAACTTGGCATACAACTTCCCCTTTCTCGATGTCTCCATCACCTCCTGAATGTGACCGGCGTGGTCGATCTCGCTCTTCGAAGAAATCAGAATATCATCAATAAAGACAATCATTGATTTATTCAACATCGGTCGACACACACAGCTCATCAAATCCATAAAAGCAGTTGGCGCATTAGTCAAACCAAAAGAAATGACAAGAAACTCGTAGTGACCATAACGCGTGCGGAAAGCTGTTTTAGGGATGTCCAACACCTCACCTTCAACTGATGATAGCCCGGTCGAAGGTCTATCTTTGAAAACCAACTGGCACCTTGAAGCTGATCGAACAAATCATCTATTCTCGGTAAGGGGAATCGGTTCTTCACCATCAACTTATTCAGTTCATGGTAGTCAATACACATTCTCATACTACCGTCTTTCTTCTTCACATACAGGACCAGAGCACCCCAAGGAGAGATGCTTGGTCTAATGAACCCCTTATCAAACAGCTCTTACAACTGCTCCATCAATTCTTTCATCTCAGTCGGGGCCAACCGATACGGTGCATTGGCAACAGGTTGGGCACCCGGTATCAGATCAATCTGAAACACAATCTCTCGGTCAGGTGGCACTCCTGATAAGTCTTCTGGGAACACGTCTGGAAAGTGACGCACAACCGGAACATTGGATAGTTGTGGTGTTGGCGTATCCACGTCCTTTACATAAGCCAAGTAGGCGTTACATCCACGCCTAATACACTTTTCCGCCACCGCCTTTGAGATTATCTTTAAGATCGTCGTGACCTGATCCCCATAAAGAGTTGCCGAACTCCTGTTAGGCGCTGTCAAACGAATCATCTTCTTGTGACACACAATGTTCGCCTCGAAGTCCGCCAACCAATCCATCCCAAGAACCAAATCGAAACCACCTAAGGTCATCACAAATGGTCTAACAGGAAACTTATAACCTTCTAGTTCCACATCACAATTCTCTATCATCTTAGAAATCCTGGTAAACTTACCTATGGCAGTTTCTACATCAAAGGGCGCATCAACACCTCTACTACTAACAGGCAGCTTAGCATAGAAAGCAGTAGAAATAAAACTTTTACTGGCACCTGAATCAAATAACACAGAAGCTAAAGTTTAGTTCACAAGAAACGTACCGGACACGACATCAGTGTCTGTCCTAGCTTCCTCCTGTTTCATAGTGAATGCCCTAGCGCTCGCCATCGGTCCTTCACTTCCCGTCTTCTTCTCCCAAGAACCCTCAGCCCTCGGCTTCTTACAGTCCCTACTCATGTGACCCTCTTCACCACTGTTAAAGCACCGGACCATACGACAGTCCTTGGCTATATGCCCCATCTTCCCACATTTGAAACACAAGTTCCATCCCAGCCTACATTCTCCATCATGCTCATTTCCACATCTACCACACTTCTTCGAACCAGCACCCGATGGGACCACACGGTGGTCGTCCATCCGTGCCTTCTGTTACCCGTCCAGGCATCACTCGGACCAAACCACTTCCCATTCCCATTTCTATCACCACCACCCTTCTTGCTACCTTCGGCCACCACCAACACAGCTCTCTCATCATACAGTCTTCCTGCCAAATCCACCGCCGACCTAAACGTGCTTGGTTGGGCGGCGATGATGTGCCTTCGGATATCTGCCGGCAAACCCTGGATATATCTTTTGATCTTTCGTGACAAGGGGGTCACTTGGTCTGGCACCAGATGTGCCATCTCATTGAACTTGGTGGTGTATTGTTGATGAGTCATTGTTCTCGCCTCCAGCTACAGGAACTCCCTTTCAACCTTATCCATCTCCCAGTGAGGACAGAACTCCTCAATCAACAATTTCTTTAGTTCAGACCATCTTATTCTCCCAATAGCCCGACTACCTACAGCTTGGACAATATTGTCCTACCAGCACAAGGTCGAGTCCACAAAAGAGTGGGTTGCAAACTTCACCTTTTGATCCTTGTGACACTCGTTGATATTCAAGACAACTTCCATTTCCCTCACCCATCGGTGAGCAGCAGTAACGGTGCCATTACCATCAAAGGTAGGGGGCTTGCATCTTTGAAATGACCCATAGTTGCAGCCTCGTGCCATTTCCTGCACATGCTCTTCTTCTTCTTTATCATCGAAGAGGACCGTTTCAGTCTCGGGTTGTCTTCTTTTGCCCGTAGGCCTACTCCTATCCTTCCTCTCCTCCTCTCGAATAGCTTTTATAATTGCAGTCACCGTAGATGGTAAGATCGTCTACATGACCTCATGCACCTCCTCTACAACAGCCTCCTTCACTGAGGCCTTTAAGTTAGCACTCTCGTCTCCACCCTATGGATGAGGGGTCTCGGGTTCTTCATGACGCACCCTTTCGGGTCTAGGCCTTCCTCTCCTGACATGTGGTTCAACACCACGTCCACCACCACCTCCACTATGTGAGCTTTTGATGATCTACCACTGGCCATCCTCTACGCACACTATAAGTTTCAAACACTAACACGGTCATTCAAGGGTACAACTTAGTTTATATCAAGTATAGTAAGTCCCTAATTACAGTGGCCAATTGTGATTAGCCACTTACTTTACTCTTCATACCCCAAGCATTTCCTATCCTGACTACATGAGTATCTAAATCTACTAAAAGCACACAGATCAGATCACATAACATGCGCACATAATACCGGTTAACATTAAGAAAATACCTGATGGCACGCAGCTACTTGGACTGGCATCCCATCCCATTCCATCCCATTCCCAGTTTAAGTTTACAAAGGGGCATGTCCCGACATACAAGGCTTGGAAGACTTTCATTACTTTCATCATTCATTAATGCATGCATTCATCATGTTCCTTTTTTTCATTATCTTTCACTTTACGTTACATAATACTTTCATTTCATTCATTAACATTCATCGTAAAGCCACGGGAAAGATAATCATACATCATAATAAGCAACATCAGCATACACAGTCATCATCATATAGGGCAACATCATACATACATAACATACATCATGCATAAACATGCAACATCATCATCGTCATCATCATGACCAACACAACCACTAAGGCCACAACAGTCGTCCTACCTGATCTGACGGGAACTTCCACGTCAAAACTTACATCTGCACTTCCCCCGAAAGGCAGTAATTAAACTACGCTTTCCTCGGGTACACCAACCCTATTTGGGCGTATGGGCACCCTTCAGTCGCATGGCCTCCTGGCGACTGAACATCATGCAAATGGAACAATGTGGATGAACATGTAACACCCCGAATTTCTATTTAAACGAAAGGAAAATAAAAGTAAATAGAAAGAATAGAAATTGTGCACAAGTGGAGGGGGAAAAGTGTACAAAGTACAAACCTTTTTA